>VWZX01008009.1:466503-556845 GCA_013399015.1 Galbula dea
CGGCTATGGGAAAGCACCTCCTAGGCCCTTTCGGCCCAACGCCGACTGCGCCGCCGTTCCGCCGTCTACCCGCGGTCCCACTAGCCAGAATGAAATATTTAGTAGCGGTGAGGGTCGCTTTTCCATTGCTTTATTGAAGGGGGCCTCCAGAGCACCCCACCACGCCGCGGTGCGGGGCCCCATCGGGCAGGCTGAAGCCGTGGAGGGGAAGTGGGCCGGAGGGGCCAGTGACACGTGTTGGCTGTCCTTCGGTCAAAACGTGTGGATGTGTTGGGGCACGTCCCTGGTCCCGCTGCATCCCGGGGAGAAATAAAAATCCCCTTTTGGCTGTTGTTTTTTTTTTTCTGCTACCCCTCTCCCTGTGGCTGCCCAGCCGGGCTCCGCGGCCCAGCGCGGAACCAGGTGGGTCGCGACACGGAAGAAAGGGCCCCGATCGCAGCGGGGCCGCCTCCTTCCCTCCCTCCACCTCCGCACCTCTCCGCGCTAACTCGGGCTGGCAGCGGGCGAGTGTGTGTTCTTGGCTGATCTGCTGCTGCGTAATTAGTTGGGATGGGGGGATTGCCAATAATAATAATGATAATAATAATAACAGCAACGACGATGATGATGTCCCTGTTTCCCTGGCCTTTTCCCCGGCGGTGGCGTTCGAGCGGCCGCCAGCAGAGGGATCTGCTCTTTTGCTTTCCCCCGTGGCTGCGGCTGCCTCGGCGGTGGCAACATCTGCTGGGCTGGAGGAGCCGTGGAGCTCAGGAAGGCGCACAGATGTAAAAGTGACATCTGTTTGTGACAAAGGAGCGGGAATTAGATTAGGCAAGGAGGCCTTTCTACGATTTGGGGGGGAGGGGGGGGAAGGAAAATACTAGCAGTAGAGTGTGTAAGCAGAGGAAGAGGACGTGAAAGGCAGAAAGGCTTGTTGGACAGCTGGAGAGCCGGGGCAGCACGAGGGGCCTGGGACCTGAAATAGACCTAAGAGAAGGCTTTGCTTTTTCCTCCAGAAGCAGAGATGTGGCCGAGTCAAAGCTTTCTCTCATTACGAGGAAAGGACAGCAGGCAGCAGGGCGCCGCTGTGACTCGGGCACCGGCAGAGATGCCTTCCAACAGCTTCTAACCATGCTCCTGGCATTGGCTAGCCAAAGAGGCCCAGATCTGGACACTTCTTTTCTTTGTTCCCTCATGGAATAAATACAGGGAGGTTTGTGAATCAGAAAGTTAGGAAGCCCGGCTGCTGCTTGCCTCATGAACTGCCTTATTAATTAAAAAACACAAATCAAAACAAAACCCCCAACCAACCAACCAAACCCCAAACCAAAAACAACAAAAAAACCCCCACAGTTTTGAGTTTGGGCATGTTTGGTAAAGCAGAATGACATAGTAAAACTGTGCTTGTCCATTCAGCTGCACCTAGCAGGATCATTACCTGCACCAACCTACACTACTTAGCAAGAAAAAAGGCAACCCATGGTGCACATGGTGCGGTCTTTACCTTATGTTTTGTAAGTAATGCTTTTCCTAGTTATATAAAGACTGATATTGAAGATCATTTAATAGTATGCCTTTATTTGTTTAAACCCTAGCACATTTTTATCTAGGGATACTTGATGCGCTTTGCAGAGCAGCACATAGGAGAACTAGTGGTACTGAATTATATTTCAAATTGTAAAAAAAATGTGCTGTATTGCAAAAATAGCAAAGTACAGAGTGTAATGTGCTGTGGACTGGGGCAGATTTAGTAATGCCTCTTATAGGGCCTTGCCTCTAATCTTGATGAAGTTGGTCAAAACCTACTGAACCTTTTAAAGACTGATTTCAGTAGAGTGTAAATTAGGCCCTTAGCGTTGAATAGCCTGCGGGAGTGAAGCTTGGCTGTGCAAGTTGATCCTTAACCTAGTTACAAAGGTATGGAGAGTGAGCATGATGCCTTTGTCGGTCATGGGGCTGAGAAACAAGAAATAGAAATTGAGAGGCCCCTCATAAAATTCATACAGCAGGTTGGAAAGAGAGAGAGTGCAGTGACAATAGCTTAAAAGACAATTAAGGAAATCCTGTTGATAGAAAAAAAATGTACTCTGTGCTTATTATGGCCAAAAAGTGCCAGCCCATCTATCTCCTTGCAAGTACGGAAGCAAAGCAGAATACATTGATGACTCACACATGAGGAACTGCATCATACACAATTACAGATACAAATGTGTTGTTTAATGAAAAGTGTGTTTATGATTTTAAAAAACAGTTGGTATTTGGTATATGATATTTTGGTATCTGCATCATAAGGTGATGGCCTAGACATAAACTCTAGCTCTCTGGTGGCTTTGAGACTGGTTGTAGCAGGGAAGATTTGCCAAGGAAAGGGTCCTTCTGTTTGTGCCCTGCTTCTTCTATTTGTTCTCTAAGCAATCATCACTGGCCATTGGCAGACCTATGGCCTGACCCAATTATGGCAATTTAATGTTTCTATGCCTGTTTGTGTCAATGAATCCAATGAGGTTGAATGAGCCAGTAAGAAAGATGGAAAGGTATGTTCTTCCCAGAGTGAAGGATAACGATGTCTAAGTCAAAAGGTCATAGGAAAGTTAAAAAGGCCTCTTTTCTCAGAATAAGTAGCCAGTGACAGGGAGGCAGGGTTTGACAATCCTGAATTCCTGCCTGTAAGGATGCACTGTGCCTTCAGGCAAGGTACTTCCAGCTCCCACACAAGGAAAGGAGCTAGCAGAAGGAAATAGCATTAAGCTGTTTAATCAAAGGTCTCCATGTTGGCTCTGCTGAGGTACACAGCAGCCCCCACATAAAACTGTAATATGGCCCCTTAGGCTGCCAGAAGCAACAGGTCAGAGCAATGCTGCATGCCTGAGAAGACTAATGGTAGTTAGTCAGCCTGAAATGATGAACAAGGAAAACAAAACACCAAGTCAAATGGTCTGTGATATTTTCCTTAGTGAGTCAAATACAGAGAGTTTGCTCAGGTTAAAAGTCAGAGCTCTGTTCCCACTAACAGTTCCTGGGTACATATCAGCTGTTGTTACTGCAGCCACGGCTGGAATGCTGCTCTTGGCTGAGGTGTCATGACTGCAGATCAAGCTCTGGTTGCGTTGCTCTGTGGTTCCTCTGCTTGTTTAGATTATATTATCTGTATTATTTCTGTAAGGCAAATTATCAAAGCTAGACTGTGTTTGCTCTGCTTTTTTTTTTGAGTAGCACTCCAGTTTGCAAATGATTCCTGATGGATGGTCCCAGGCCCTTATGCAACAGAACATAATCATAGAATCATAGAATGGCTCAGGTTGGAAGGGACCTTAAAGATCCTTTAGTTCCAACCCCCCTGCCATGGGCAGGGATGCCAATCATTAGACCAGGTCGCCCAGGGCCACATCCAGCCTGGCCTTGAACACCACCAAGGATGGGGCATCCACAACCTCTCCAGGCAACCTGTTCCGGTGCCTAACCACCCTCCTGGTAAAGAAATTCCTCCGAATCTCCAACCTAAATTTCCCCTCTTGCAGCTTATAACCATTTCCCCTTGTCTAATCATCATAATATTGATGGCTGATCATTTTTAGCCTCTCCTTAAAAATTATTCAAATCGATCAATCAATCAATCGAATTACTACTAGTCAGCCCCAAGTGCTAACCTGGGAAGTATGCCAGTGCCTTCCTGATAATCAATTATCTTTTCCTTTTATTGCAGTCAGAATGGGTTCACAGGCTCCTTCACTGAAACCCAAGTTACATATGGTTCATATTTTGCTAAGGGAGTGCAAAAAGGGTGTTGGTGAGATTTTCAGACTTCAATGGTCAAACCCAGACTCTCTATTAGGATTTCAGAAAAGAGAGTGAAAAGATGTGGCAAATATTGGCTGAAGAGTGAAGGTTGTACAGAAGTTTCCATTCTTTGGAGACAAGAAGGAGGCAGAGCTGAACTTGTATGAAAAGCAGACATAAGATATAAACCACATCTTTTTTATGCTGACCACATATCTTCCTTAAGCTGATTATGCTTGTTATGAAGGGGCCTTAAATTAAGGGTAAATTATCTGTTTACATTCATAGTGAATATGAATGGGTAATAGCTTCAGATGAGAACAAGACTGAAGTTTCTACTAAACCCTTTTATGTAATCCCTGCTTAAATGTCTCCTGGAAAATGTGGGTTTATGTGTGTACTCTTAGACCTTGTGCTGTGCCATTAACTAAAATAATTGCCAATATCCAGAAAGGCGCTGAAAGGCTTGGCACTGGGTCAGTTCTTAAAAGTTTATTTGCAATCTATAAGAAGACTTTTTTTCTAATGCATTTATAGGCATTGTTCTACTTAATACTCATGTAAATAGCAAAATAATTGAGTTTTCAGATTCTGTAATTGTATACTGAAATATGCTGATATCTTTAAAAGTAAAGAAAGTGATGTGTGAAAGTAAGTAGATGATAGTAGGATATACACTAATATGCATTGTGTTTATACACAGCCTATTCAGAGAACCAAACAGGATATGGATAGGGCTGTAAGAAACTCACAATTTAATTTAAATTACTTTGGATCAGCCATTAGAGTTTGTCCCCTGCTGAGCAAGTTCTGGAGTCCCAGTGGAGTTTTTACCTAGTAATTGTACTATGGCAGGCTGTGTGTGTCGGGGAGATGCTGCTTCTATATAATGTAAAGTTACCACATTTACTCTAGCTTTTATTACTTCTAATGTTGCAGGTTTGGTTTTGAATGCCACTGGGGCTGGAGGAAGTTTTGAAGCCTGATAAGCTTGAAGTTCTTGGGTGTTTTGTTTTCCTGCAACGTGGACTACATCTGAAAGCATACAGGAAAATGGTGCCTGGAATTAAAGGTGAATGCTTTGACTGTACTGACCTGTCCCACACAAGGACTGGGTTCTTCTACCCTTACTTCAGTTTCCTGTTGGAAATAAGGGTCACAGGTCTGTCATACATAATGAAAGGTGAAAGAGCCTTTGGCAGTAACTCCACAGTCCAGAAGCAATGATCGCCGTAGCTGGATTTTGAGGTCGTGAACAATTTTCAGGTCTTGGCAGATGATGGGAAAGAAGCACATCTCATCTGAGGCAATCTTTGGCTGTTCCTTGGGTCCCTTGTCTTCTGTGAGGAAACTGGAATGGCTCATATTGGGATGAATCTGTGATGCATCTATTTTCGGCTAGTTTTTGCTCATGCTCCGTAGTCAGGTGAGATAAAAGCGATTGCATTCTACATACTGAATCCAGTAACACTAAAGTGTCTGAGTACCATCAGCGCATAGCACTCTTCCCAGACATGCTGCATTCTCTCCTGCAGACTTTTCATGCCAGTAAGATCCAAGTCTTCTCCAAGTAAATCAATGGAGTTATTGCTTTTGTCTTTAGCAGAAACTGTGTTGGCTCTGTGAGTGTCTCTGTGTACAGATAGGGAAGGAAATGTCCATCTGTCCACCTGCAGCAAATATGGGTAGTTATCCCTGATCTCTGGGTAGATTTCAAGTTGGTAACCACGAGAAAAAAATCAACATAATTGTGTTAGCTGAAGCTCTTGGATAATGCTGAAAACAGGGATTCAGTAGGAAGAAGAACATTAGTAGTGTTTCCAAGATTAAAGGCTGTTTGAGTATCCATTGGTAGAGAAGAAATGGGACCCCTATGATTTTGGTGTCAAAGTAAGAACTGTTTAATGAACTATATTATTTACATAATTCAGAGGGCTGACTAGATGGCTGTTATTCCAGCAGTCTTTATGTCTGGTCTTGAACAGCCATGTTAAGGATGTGAGTGAGATTTTGAGGGACTCTTTGCTCCTAAATGACATCATCACTTTTGCTACCCATGCTTTGTGCTTAGGATGGCTCCAGTCAACAAACTTTATAAGAAAGTCACCACTGTACCAAAGAGATAAAAGAAAGAGAGTTGGGAAAGCAGTAAGAATAAAAATCTAAGCCTACCAGTAACATTTAAATTCAAGTTTTGGGACAGGGTGTTCTACTTTTTTACCAACAGCTTTTCATACAGAATAGTTGAACCCAATTTTACCAGTGAAAATGTTTGGGTGTTGGTATGTATGTATTTCACTAAGAAAATCACACATGTCAACAGATCACAGAAAAGTCATATTAGTATTGATGTGAAATCAAATGGTCATGCTTGAATTAATACCTTATAATAGTATTATTACATTTAGGAAATACGAAATGCAAATTTGCAGTGATTGACATAGCATTTTTATCTTATATTTTAAATAATGTATATACTGCATTTTGCACATCATTACATCATATGCACACCCCCTACCTACAAAGGCACATAGTGTATATTTTATAGTATATCATGATGATGAATTGTGCCATTGGGCAGCTGTGATTTGTCTGTAAGACTGTGAAAATTGTAGAGAAAATGATGAGGCCAAGAGGAATTTGCTTGAAGAAAGCCTTGTTAAATACTGAATGAAGTCTTTGTTTTTGACCCAATGAAAAATTTTGGCAAGATAAAGCAATTATAACCCTAGGATGAGTAAAATGTTTTGTTCTTTCTCATTTTATATAATATGCAGCCTTTATATTACATTGAGGTACAAAACATCTCTCAGGATTACGTCTCTATTTATGCCACCACGAAAAAGCATTTAATCACAGTGACAAAGTATTCATTTAAACTCCTAATTATTTGCAGTTTTGATGCTTTTCTTCTTATTTGTTATTCTAATTTAAGACTGGTACTGAATATAGAGTTGTGGGGCAGTGTATTATAAAGTATTTTGACTTAGAGTTATCCTTTGGTCTTAACGATAACAGAAAATTTTGCCATTCAAGATAACTGCTTCATATTATTCAGTGTGCTGAACTTTTGCACTTGGGATATTCATACTGAGTATTGCTTCTACACAGTGAGCCCAGTGACAAATAGAAAGAAGTGTCTTCCCCTATGACATATCTCATCTTTTTCAGTGCTCTAGCACGATGACAGAAGGTGGTGCAGGTGGTGTTCAGAGCCAAGGTGCTCAATAGTATCCCCCTTTTAGGTGTTGAGAGCTATACACAGAATCACACAGAATCACAGAATTTTAGGAGTTGGAAGGGACCTCCAAAGATCATCTAGTCCAACCCCCCTGCCAGAGCAGGATTCCCTAGACCAGGTCACACAGAAGCGCGTCCAGACGGGTTTTGAATGTCTCCAGAGAAGGAGACTCCACAGCCTCTCTGGGCAGTCTATGCCAGTGCTTTGACACCTGAACTGGGAAAAAATTTCTACGTGTATTCACACGGAATCTCCTATGCTTCAGCTTACAGCCATTGCTTCTTGTCCTGTCACTGGGCTTCACTGAGAAGAGCCTGACCCCATCCTCCTGACACACACCCTTCACATATTTAAAAGCATAGATGAGGTCACCCCTTAACCTTCTCTTCTCCAAGCTAAAGAGACCCAGATCCCTCAGCCTTTCCTCACAAGGAAGATGTTCCAGCCCCTTCATCATCTTAGTGGCTCTGCACTGGACTCTTTCCAGCAGTTCCCTATCCTTCTTAAAGTGAGGGGCCCAGAACTGGACACAATATTCCAGATGTGGCCTCACCAGGGTAAAGAGGAAGGAGAACCTCTCTTGACCTACCAACCACACCCCTTCTAATCCACCCCAGAATCCCATTGGCCCTCCTGGCCACAAGAGCACACTGCTGGCTCATGGTCATCCTTCCATCCACCAGGACCCCCAGATCCCTTTCCCCTTCACTGCTCTCCAACAGCTCAGCCCCCAGTCTATACTCATACATGGGGTTGGTCTTTCCCAGGTGAAAACTCAACACTTGGCCTTATTGAATCTCATTAAATTTCTCCCTGCCCAACTCTCCAGCCTGTCTAAGTCTTGCTGAATGGCAGCACAATCCTCCGGTGTGTCAGCCACTCCACCCAGTTTAGTGTCATCAGCAAACTTGCTGAGAACACCATTGGTGAAATGAGAAAAGGGATGGCAAAAGTCATTCTGGAGAAAAAATCAAGACAGAAGAACTGTATGCAGGAGAGATCTGTGTACTCAAAGATGTCCTGGAAAACATGTATGCAGAGAGAAAGAAACAAGGAGGCAGCAGAGGGTGGAACAAAGAACAGGTTGCTAAAGGGATGAAAGTTGAGGGAAGATGTGATACCTCACCAGGCCACCCCACATTCAAAATTGGTCTGAAGAAGAAACATTTGTAGGAAAATAAATTCTCTCATATGATAGCCTGAACCCCAAATGTTCCCTTATCTCTCTCTAGATGCTGAAGAAGCTGGGATATTTACTGTAGAAACAGGGCATAGTGATGAAGTTCAAGGTGAGGATGTCCGTACTTCTCATAGCATGAACTCTAAACTGATTTCTCCTTTCCAATTTGATAAATGTGTTTTAGGTATACATGTGATAATTTGTCTCAGTTGCATGTTTAAGGTGCATTCCTGCACTGACAGAGCATAATCTGCATTGAGAGATCTCCAGCATCTCTTTGGAGACTGAAAGGGGATTATAAAGCAGAAGGAGAGAGACTTTTCTCCTGGTCTGATTGCAACAGAACACAGGGGAATGGCTACAAGCTGAAGGAGGGGAAATTTAGGCTGGAGATTAGAAGGGGGTTCTTTACCCAAAGGGTGGTGAGGCACTGGAACAGGTTGGCCAGAGAGGTTGTGGAGGCCCCATCCCTGGCAGTGTTTAAGGCCAGGCTGGATGTGGCCCTGGATGACCTGGTCTAGTGCATGTGGTGTCCCTGCCCATGGCAGGGGGGTTGGAACTAGATGATCTTTAAGGTCCCTTCCAACCTGAGCCATTCTATGGTTCTATGATTCTATGACTTACACCTGCAATATCTCCTTCCTCCCTGCTCTTTGAGGTTTGTCAGAGCCTCGCACAAGGAGTTTAGTCCAAACCTGCCTTTCTGAGGCACCATCAGGAAAAGTGCTGTCTTCTCTCCCATTCTCCTAACTACTGTAGTGTGTTGTACCTGGTCATTGTATAGACCACAAATGATGCTTTTCTTTCTTTTTGTACTTCTGCTTAACTGTGTACTACTAGGCACTACTGAGAATTGTGTTTGAAAGTGTATAGCTACATGTAAAAGGGATTTTTTGTTTTCTGTAAAAGATACTCCGTAACAATAAATTGTACTCTGTTGTGTTTACAGCTTATCAGCTGCTTCTGACTTGATGTTATAATAATGGAACTTTTATATTGCAAATAAATACATGAAAGGGCCACAGAACATAGATACCTAGATATTTTATTGTCCTGTTTAAAATGAACCAAAAATTTTAAGAAAGGTTGTGTGCCTTTGCCCAGGAGCTGCTTTTTTTTTTTACTTATTTTGTTTGCATGCAAGTCAGACAGCTTGGTTAGATGTTTAACAGTTAACTGCATGAAACATTTTGCTTTCCAAAACTTAGACCTTTTTTTCATAGCCTTAAAATAAACCCCATTTGAATCTGTTTTTTCTAGTAACTAGACAGAAATCTGGGCTGAAAATGTATACTGTCAGTTTCAAACAAACATAGGTTTGAATATGCCTGTGTCTAGCAAATAGATAAATACCACCAAGAGCTGACCAGATCTTGGGATTTAACAAACCTGTGCAGTTTTGAACGAAGAAGCAGACATCTTCAGAAAACTGCTAAGCCAAGTGCTGCTGGAGGAGGGCTGTGATTTCCTGAATGCAACAATGTACTCTTAGGTATGAAAGCACACAAAATGAATTGTTTTAATTTCATTTGTGTTTCTTCAGGAATGACACAACCGATCTAAGCAGCCATTTACTGTCATTGCCTTCCATGTAGTCAGCTCTTGTGACTTTGCACATCTTCAGATTTAAAGGCATGAGAGATAAAGCCTTCTGAAATCTCAGTACTGCAAGTTCCGTTCTCTCAGACATGTGTTGCCTTGCTCCAACTAGGAAGTAGGATTAGTTTTGAGGCAGATCAAGAGGGAGTCATAGCTATGTTTGTGTCTGTGGCCAAAGTGGAATCATATTGGTCTGGCTATTTCTGACCTAAACTAGGCGATCTGTGTTCCTAAGGGACAACATGTTTTGTTCCCCGTTTTGCAGACCTTGTGTATAGTCTTCTGTTGGAATTGCATGGATGGGATCTCCAAAATGGGGTTCTTTTCTCTGGTAACATGATTTCTGTCTCTATTACATTGCTATAAACCAAATGAATGTAATGAATCTTCAAGAGTGATAATACAGACAAGATTTCACCATTGCTGACAACTGCTGGAAAGCTGTGACTCAATACTACTTTGCCCATGAGCTATGAAATGGCTATTTCCATAATATCATTGCACTAACTGTTCTTCCTATAAGTTACTACAATGACAATGAATCCCTATAACCCAGGGATAGCCAGTAATGAAGAATAAATAGCTTTTTGATAGAGGGACAGACTGTGGTTACTAACTGCAGCTTCAATGGTTGGAACTGGGCATCATTGATAACACTGCCTAAATTTAATTACTTTGTTTTGTGACACACAGTATCCCCCTTGTCTTAGGCTAGTTGTTTTGACTTGCTGTTGTGGGGAGAATAGTTTGTGCCTGGAAAGGGAAGGAAGGTGATTTTGAAGTTATGAAAGAATCTGAATTATTTTTCTTTTATTTAGTACAAAATATAAATAAAGCAGACCATATTTCTGTTACTTGAAGCATTCACAACATAATCACTGTATTCCCTGAGCTTATTTTCAAAGGAGATTGTCCAGAAGTTACACTAAATAATCTAATAGCTGAGCTAGAAAAGATGTCTATTGTTATTTATGTTAGAAGATGAGTATGTGTAGATTTAAGCCATGAACTCCTCTCACGTGAAGCCATGAGAAGAGAAAGCCTGGAGTAGTTCACAAAAGTTATTTGACACCCCGCAGAGAAAAGCAAGCAGCATGTTCTGTATTAACTATGGAAGAAAATAATTATAGCTAACAAGAAACAGAAAATAATCTTGTGAACCTACATGAAGAATTAACTTACCTCAACAGACACTTTTTCTCAAATACATTTTGTACTGCTTTCTTTTACTAGACTAGTTTTATTTTCAGAAAGCAATATAGCAAATGTTTCTGATGTTATTTTTAACAGCTATCATCTTAGGATTTATGTAAGAGAAATTTATGTATAGGTGGTGTCTATTTCCATTTTAAATTTCCTTTCTCTTGTTGCCATCATTGTTATAGTTACCATGGCATCTATGAGGCTGCAGAATGTGACATTGTAAAGATATGTTTGATAGTGGCTTTTTCAATTTCTGCTTAACTAAAATGTTTCCTACTTCATTCAGCTACACTTAAAATTTACATTAGACAACACTCCATCAATAAAACCATCAAAATGATCTACTACATTGTAGACAAAAGTTATTGTGTCAAGTTGACACTAATCAGTTAATTCCAGTAAACCTTCAGATAAACAAAAGCTTGTTGTCTATTACTGATGTGTGCGATTAGCCCCCTGTATGTCCTATAGCTATGCACATCTATAGAGATGTATCTGGCAGACACTTGGCCTGAGGGCTCTATATGTAAACCAGGACAGGATCTATAGTTAATGATGTTGACCCTGACTCCCTCAACAGAGATTGGATTCAGCCTTCATAATATCCTGACAGCTGATATGTATACTGTGCTAATAATATTATCAATTACTTATGCTACTATGATTCACAGTGTTTAAAGCTGATAAAAGGTTCTTTCACATTTCTTTTTTTCTACATCCCTACTATCCTACTGATCATGTGTTAGTTGGGTATTTTTCATTCTGAAGCCCATTTACTTCACGGCTGTAGCTAAGGTAGTGGGTAAGGCTAGGATGTCCCATGTCCTACATTCTGAGTAAAATTGTAATTTTTCATTTTGTTTTTCTCTTTCATTTTTCCTCTGTTTCAGAAAAGATGGACTGAGTATTTATCTACAGCTTCAGTGACTTTAGAAGGTCTGTAGAAGCAGCTAGTTGAGGCTTCAGCTAGTGATCTGAGGTGTCTCTAGGTGAATGTGTTCAACTGGAGAAGCTTCAAAACTGGCGATTTTTGAAAGCCAGACCTGTGTGCCATTTCTCTCAACTGCAGCAGTCAAAACCCAGCAGTCTGGAGTTTGTAGTTATTTCCAAAAGGTCAGCTATAATAATGCAAATGCCAGTCTTTCTGACTATCTCTGTCACTGCAGAGCACTTCTGCCTTGCCCAGTATGTCAAATGGGTATTGAAGGTCTGTGTACAGTGATCAGAGGTTTTGGCCTTGTTTAAACCTGGGCAAACCCCTGATTATGCTATAAAAAGTATAATGTTGCTCTTAAGATACTTTTTGCAGTAATAGCAATTTTGGGAGTTTGGGGGTGTGGTTTTTGTTTGTTTTGTTGTGGTTTTTTTTTTTTTAATTGTGATAGATCAAGCAAGGTTTGCACATGAGGCTTTACTCACTATAGTCAATTTTGTACACTGCATGTGTATGCACAGAAAAACCTTCAGACTGTGCATTCTCTGGAACACGGACCTACCCTTCTCTATGCTTGCAAAGCATTGAGTACATACAATATGCTTTCACAGAAAGCAGGAAATCACAGCATGAAGGAAGGCTTTATGCCTCAGCAAGGCCTTTCTCTATCTTGCTCTGCTTGCGCATACAGAAGCTGGTCTTCTGGCTTTCAGTCCCCATAATGTGTCCTGCTCAGCACAGGGTGGGAGCTGTGAGCAGCCCAGCTCTTCTTCTGAGCAGCTGGATAGCAAGGTTGAGCTGTGCTTACATACCCTGCACAGCTCTGGTTGAAATGATGACAGGGACCACTGTTAAAAATTAAATTCTGCCTTATTTTTTGTGCAGTTCTTGTGAGCCACATTTGCGAATAGTAGCGAGAGATTTAATGATCGCATATTTTTTATCTTATTTCACTTTGGTCAATGCCAATTTTTTTCTGTTACTGTCGACTTAGAGCACAAAGTAATTTAGTAATTGATTCCAAGCACGGCAGCTCGCCAATGGCAGCTTTCCATTCAGGGGAATATCTCTGCTAATTTTATCCATCAGAATGAGATTACCATGCTAATCTCTCCCAGCCCTAGTACCTTGGTCAGCTGGGACACACTGATGCAAATGATGTTATTAAACACGAACCCTTCACCCGAGACAGGAGGAAAATGAAAGCAGGAGAGATGAGCAAATCAGGATCTGTTACAAGGATTTCTAAGGCTGAGCTGGCGTTGCCTGTGTGTGCCCTCTTCATCACCCCTGAGCTCTCATGCACCCAGCACTCCTGTTTTTGAAACAGTCTATGGTTGCTTACTTGTTTATATCTGATTTTTTCTTCTTAGAAAGATATGGCTACCTTTACAGATGCTTAGTTTGTAAGGTGTAGCTACCACGCTGTCATAAGAGAAGCTTTTTTTCTCTGTAACAGTCTATTTGCAGCCTGTATCTATTAGTAAGGTCTATCAGCATTTCAAATCTCTTTTCTCTTAGATTAGAAAGCATGCTCTGCATGTGGCTGCTCTGAGTGACAGAGCTGTAATGCCCTTTGTCTTAATCATGGGTGCTTTTGAGAAGACCCCTCTGTTCTTGGCCATTCAGGAGAAAAGAAGCCTTCAGTTAAGGTTTTTCATCTGTTGCTTTTTCTGCTACTGAGCTCTGGTTTGGAGTATGTCCATCAGCTTGGTAACTCCATCTTGTAAAGGATGGAGATCTCTGGCACAAGTCCTGCAAAGCACTAAAGCATATGCTTAACTTGCAGGGGCCAGGCAGAGCTCCTTCTGTAACTCCCTCTGCTCGGCATAATGGGATCTGCTGATAACTGGGCCTTGTCTAGCTCTGCCTGGTTTCAGATCCATTTTCAATCAATAAGAAGCCTTTTAAAACCAGGAAAAATTTGACCCTGAAAAGCAGGTTTTGGCTCATCTGTAATTTAGAACAGTTCCATCAAAACTACAGACTGTTTGGAAGATTCTGCCAAACAAATGGCAGAAAAAGACCAGTGTCTACTTATACAATGTATTTCTCTAATTCTTGGTGTTCCATGGTATATAGATAATGATTTCTTGTTTTATTTGAGGAAAGAAAACAGAACATTTCTCCAGGTCATGACTCACACAATCCAGAAACTACAGGGATCTCACTTGTTCTTCTGAAGCTTCTAAATTCTGTGCGTAGGTAATAAAAAAGACAAATTTCAGAAGTTGTCTCTTGTCTTAGCACATCATTTTATTACAGAAATCACTATGAATGACAGAAAGTAATTTGTTTAATTGTAGTAGCATTTTTATTATAAAACCACAACTGATATGTTTTTTCCTTCTGGCATTTGTTTCATTTAATTCTATTTTCTTTTTAGTTTGTTTCATTTATTACTTCTTTTACTTTTGTAGTCAGCTTTAAAAAAAGTTTAAAATAAAGATATGCTTTCAGAAGATCAAAAAATAGAAGAAATACACAGCTGCATAAGAGATTAAACCAGTCTAAATAAATCTACTTAATTTATTTTCTGGCTTGTATTTGAACAGAAAAAAAGAAAGAGGTCTCAAAATATTAATTTCAAAGGTTAAAAATGAAAATCATTATTGCCTTCAGAAGAGTTACACTTCCAGGTGTGGTTATCTGAAAGTTTAAATTCTCAAGGGAAAATTAGGAGAAGCACTTGTGAGCAGTGTATGTCACGATCTACTTTTGTCAAGCCAATATTTTTGATAGACATGTATATAGTATGTTGGTGGTTTGGAGAGCTCACCAAACACCCCAGTTATTGAGACAAGCTCAGATCTGGAAATTTACTTAGAATTGCAACTTTTGGTGCAGCAGAGGCAGAGGTCATGGTGCCGCAACACAGCTGCCCTGGGGGCCAGGTGCTGCTCCCTGTACTGCTGGAGCATTAAATGTCAGCAGAAAGGTGAGCAAGAGGCACTCTGCCTGCCACTGAAATGCTCCTCTTCCTCATAAGCCCCATGGAGAGAGCATCTTTTGTAGACATATGTTGTCCAATGTCTGAATTAATTCTTGTTACCTTATATTTATGGGTGATCGTTAAATCTTTTTTGATATTAAAGATGGTCTTTCCAATTAAGTATGGTGCTATTTCAAATACTTGATAGATATTTTTGAAATGATTACATTAGGAGAGAAAATACAGAACATTTTGCAACCAGCAAGAGCACTCACTTGAGACTGACTCCTCAGTTCACTGATGCAGCAGAACGGAAATAAATACCTGCTTATCCAGTTCATTGACACAGCCCCTCCTATACTTATAAACTACATACACAGCGCTTCCCTCCTACATTAGGAAGCTATAAGCAGTGATATAGAAAAATGGCTGGGCTATGCTTTTGTTTATCATCAAGAGATATAGTTGCTTGCTGTCAGAACAAGGACGAGATCCGAGGCTACCGTATATAAAATGGGCACAGGTATTTTCCAAGTGGAAAACAGCTAAACTCTTTTACCAAAGTGATAGTGTTTGGCACATAAGGTGTCATGGTCTCAGATGTGGTTACTCTCACAACCTGCAGCTGCACACCTGGTGTCTTCCTCTGCTTGCTCCTTGCCAGCTGGCTCTGAGGGAAAGGGATTTTCATGGACCACGCTATTAATCTATTGCCATGAACACAGCTTGAGGGGCCACCCAGGGTTTGCTCACCTCCCTGCCTCACATGAGGTCAGTTGCTTCCTGAGAAACAGCAGAATCAGAGTCTCTCTAGACACCTTGAGGCCCCAGTGATAGGTAGACAGTGTTAGGGAAGAGAAAGAGGAGTTCATTCTGCCACAGTAGACATCAAGACATTTGGTTGACATGCTGTGAAAGAGTGAGCAAAACCACCAAGAGTGTTTTCAGAGTTCATCTGAAAGTCAGAGCTGGTCCTGTCTACCAAGCAGTTTCTCATCTGGGCACCATTTGGCCACAGGAGCTGGGGGTCCCTGCTGCGGGTTTCCCCTGACAGGGCTGACCTCAACCTCTTCCATTTCCTTGTGGCCCTTGCTTGTGTCTACTGCTGGGCTCTCTTTGAGGGAAGGCAAACTGATCCTCAAAGCAGGCTCCTGTGTTTTGCTGGATTTTTATCTCTTGTTCTCATCTCTGAGGAACATCATTGTACACTAGTCACATGTCCATAAAAGTGCTTTTCCTTATCGAGAAGCCTAATCTTTCTTCTTAGTCAATTCTTATAGCAAGAACAGTTAAAATGCTTCCCTGTTCTTCCCGGTAGCCATTCCAGGCTTCACTCTTCCCATTTAATGGGCCACCTGTGTTCAGTTTTAGACAAGTCTCTTGCTTACTATGTCTAATATCTCTTTCTAACATCTGTTTGCTTGTGCTGCCATGTTATTGAATGTAGCAAGGAGCAGGAGTTATAGAAGTGCTATAAACTGTAGAGGCTTCAGTTAATCCCTGGAACTGCAAAAAGTGTTCACATGCACATAAAAATGCCAGGAGAAGATTTGAAAATAAATTGTGCCTGACTTTGCATCATCTAAAAGAACTGGTCTGCAGAGGATCCTGCTACTTCCAGTCTCATATCTGCTACATAACAACCTACAGAGGACTGAATCCAAAATCTAGTGGAGGGCTGTTACTGCTAGATCACCAATTCGTCCATAGCAAGACAAAAGGATCAGCAGAAGGAAAGCAAGATTTTTTTCATGTGGCAGTGAAAGAAGAATAAAATAACAGCTGTACAGAAAAACAACAGTAGTGCTAAGACAATGACATATGTACTGATATCTGGTGCAGAGACTGATGGACATCTGAGGGAGTGGGATGCCTGTAGGTAATGGTTTGGTGGGGGACTCAGGAGATGGGACTGAGCTCTGCCTGCTGCTTGAACACTCCTCTCCCTCTTTGTATTTGTGTCCCCTCCCATTGTGTCCTGGGAGTCGCCAGGTGTGAGGTGGTGCAGAGTTATACAGGGAAAGTCTCCTGGCAAAGAGCTCCTGGTATGGTGCAGCTTACAACAGAGCTCCAGTCGAGGCCTGTATACCATTCTCTCTGTAGGAGCTGTAACATGTTGCCACTGCTTAATCCAACATTATTTCCCACAGAGGGTAAGTGATAAACAGAAAAAAAATCTGCAGTGGCAGCCTCTTATTTTCTCTCCCCCCACTGGGGAAGGGGCATGGAAGACCACCTGTGTCCATGGAAATATGGTGGTCGATTTTCTACACTGTGTGAGCATAGCTGCACTTGAGGCTTACCTTGAAACTCTGTGTGCATTCATTGATAACCCCATTATGAAATTCAAGAGACTTAATGCAATTGTGTCTAGGAAGATTTACTCGTTAAAAGGAAAACAACTTTCACATAAATAATTTACTACAACAGAAAAATAATCCTCTGTGCTATAATCTTTGCATTGAAACTAATCGAAGGGAGTTATTTTTAAATTGCTTGGAATTATAGCGCTTGCATTTCATTGTCAATAAATACGCTCCCTTTCAGCACAGCGCTTCACTAAATGCATCTCAATTTTCAAGGGGGAGAGGAATTGATCAGAATTTTTTTTTAAATGCAGGAAGAAGAATTTCCTATAGGAAATTTGTATGCTGGAAAATTCGCAACTCTTTTAACAATTTGAAAATGGGGCTTGGTTACTGTATTGATTCAGGTATGATATCTGATTTGCTATTTAAGTTTTGAGATTGACTTCAGTGGGAACAGATCTTTAATTCTATACTGGAATGGATTTCTCTAAATCCTGAAAAAACCCAGCAGAATTCAACCTCAATAAGCAGCACTCAGAATTTTGACAGATGTATGAAAAGCTTTGTTTGACTTCTTGATCTGACTGCAACAGACATAAATAATAGAAGTCAATAATAAAAATTACTATTTTTTTCTATTTCCCTTTTCTTTTTTTAACTTTTCACCTGTTCTACCAGCTACAACAAGTGCAAACAACACTTACATTTCTAAATATCCCTTTATCTTGTGTATATGTCAAATCCAGTAACAGTGCTTTCATTTTCAGTTAATCTAGGCCTTATTTCCTACCTAGGCAGCTATCATATCAGTCCAGGATAAGCCTCATTCTGTTTTTCCTTCCTATCCCACTTCCTTATTATTACACTGGTTCTCTGCAAAGATGTGTTTTCCCCTATGGAAGCTGCAGCTGCTTGGAAAAAGGCAAAATTAGCTTTTAGAAATGCATGTGGGAGCAGTTTGAGCTTGGAAGGTTGGCAGGTAATTGGGCCATACATCAACAACCTCCACCAAACTCCCTGTGTCAAATCCTGGCTGAGCCACTCGGGAACCCTTGCCCCGCCTCAGCATTTGAGTCAGTGGGGTTTGCGTCAAGATAAGCAAGGATTTGGTTTGTGATTCCACTGAACAGCCTCCAAATTCAGGGGCCAGAAATATAAGCTGTGTATCCCAATGTGTTTCTAAGATTGGATCTATACATCTGTGTTCTTAAAATTAAAAGCTAGAAATAATCACAATTTTTCTTTAAAAGTTCTGGGTAGACAAATGACCTTTCTGTACATGGACTTTTTTATTGGTTTTCTCTGGTGAGTTTTAATAAAAGGTGCAAAATGAACAGTTTTGGTTTCTAAAATCTGACATTTTTCATTAAAAAATATATGGAGACGTAGGGAATTTGTAAGTGCATATTTTAATTTAAAACTCTCTTTTTAGTGACAACAGTTTGTTTTATTGGAAAGTGCTTCCAGAAAATGCTTGCCATTAGCCTGAAGTCTCTCTGAAAGACTGATTTGATTTTATTTAGTAGATATTTAGTTCTAAGAATTCAGCAATAAGTGTTTGTCCTAGCATAATCGTTTTTGGGAGATTCATGCGTATTCAGTGGCAGTAAAAGGGCACTAACCACAGGTTTGTGTAAGAACTGCAGGACATATATCAGCATAAGAAGCATTCTTGCCTCCTATTTCTATTCTTTCCTACTCTTTATGTAAGCAGCCCTCCAGGAAGTGTTTCACATAGCTATGTTCTCCTTGAGCATGGTTTAACCACCACGGGATATACTTGAACTGGTATAACTGTTAAATATAGTCAGACTAATTCAGTTTTAGTCGAAGTCACAGAAAGGCATAGGAGAAATCATGTCATCTCTTGAGCTACCTGAATGTCACTACTTCAGAGGAAGTAACCTTTCAGAAAATGTCATCTGAGTGTCTCTTATTGCTCCATTGTGTCACGGCTTGGATCTCCATGCTGTTAAAAAACAATCTGTTAATTTCCATGTACAATCTAATAAATGCAAAGGAGTCAGTGTGGAACAGTCTCATTCACAGCTGGTTATTTTGTTTTTCTGTAATTAGTGTAGCACATGCAATTACAGCTGTCGATACTCTTTGGCTAAACATACCTAACAACTCACTTGCTCTGACAGAGCAAGATCCTACCCCATCTTCCCCTAGCTCACCTCTCCCTCTGCCCTACCAGGAATACTTCCGTGTCCTTCTAACACCTGCCTCATGCTTGGAAGCTCCTGTGCTGAGCCAACTCAGCTCACTAACTCAGCAAAAAGCTATCTGCCTTCTTTCTGGGTTACTTTTCTGTCCATGTAGTTCATCAAATGGGCTCGGAGCTGGATCCTGTGAACACCAGAAGTGGCACAAGCAGAAGGGGAGTACATAATCAGCACTGGGGTAAGCTGCAGCAGGGACAGAAGTTAGACTCCCTGTTTGGGGTGAGAAAGCCACTAGAATGGGTAAATAGGTGTGATTTCCCCCTCTCAACAAGTAAATTTGCCATCCTCAGTAGGACCATCCCTGCAACCAAGCAAGGCAGCAAGAGCTCTGGAGACCATGGTGTATGGTTTACTTGGACTGTGTCTCAGGGCTGACAAACTGCACTCTAAGGAGGAGTGGTGTCAGACTGAAGCTTTTACTGGTATTTGGCATTGGCAGTCTGTTGATGTGGACGCCAGTGTGAATTCAAGCTGAAGTCTTTCTGTCAGTGAAGGTCATAATTTGGGCTTCTCTATTTGTTTGTTTTCTGCAATGTGTGGAAATGCATTTACTTTTGAGCCTTGGTTGAAATCAGCCAAGAGTCTTAGAAGTTGTTGCAGAAAGGATAAAGAAGGACCCAGATAGACACAGAAGAAACACAACTACAACGAGCATCATTTCCTTATGAAGCCAGGCAAAAAATTACTCTTCTATAGGGTCTGATTTTGTATGAACAGAAATACCAGAGCACTAATGCATGAAAATCACAAATAACACAGATTGTGCTAATGGGTGGAAGAAATTCCAGCATGCTGTTCCAGACTGTTCCCCCGAAGTTATCCCTCCTCCTCAGCATGCATAAGGACAGCATTATTAGTATGCGCATGAGCTGTCAGGGCAAAACATCTGGTGTAAGGCAACCAGTTTGTCTTCCACAGCTGCTGCAATCTGTTTGTAAAACTGTCTTAACAACCCCATGAAGAATCAGCCCAGTATATGGGTGATCTTCCTGTGCTTGGAAGATATTGTAATGCAAGCCAGGCATCCTAGCACTCGGGAGGACTGCAAAACTTTTCTCTCAGTAGGTACCTCTGAGCTATGCTTTCTGCAAAATATGGCCACTTACGTCAAACAAAGTTTGCTGTATAAATCCTACTGAGAAAAAAATACACTGGATGTTCTAAAAATTCATGACTTTGTATAATTTTGAGTTATTTTTATGTAATCTCAGTAGATGTGAATCTAGTGATGGCAACATGGGATGCTGACAGCTCCTGAAGACACAACTGCATGCTAGTGGTTGTGGATAACACTCACACCTTTGTGTGTGCCTCTCATTGTGGCAGTTGGTGTCAGGCAGGAGCCTCTTCCCAGCTACTGCAGAGTCCTCTGGCTCTCTTACAAACAGTTAGACTTTTCAAAGCAAAGAGGTCCACGCATGGTTCCCAGTTTTTCAGGGCAGGCTCTCATTTCATGGGTGAGTGGTAGGACTGCACCACAGGCATACAGCAGTTGCCTGGAAGGCTGGTCCCCTTGAATCCATTAATCATTTGCCTGGGCCTTGCTCACCAATAAAGCTCTGTCCATCACTTAAAAACTTAGGGGTTACATTCTTGTTTCTTGACAGATGCAGGTCTCTCACTGTCTCCTTTACAATAACACATACTGAGCTGTCTCTGCTGTCCTCAAGATGGCAGATGACACTTCTACACTAAACAGAAAAACAAGGGAATATCTACTTTCAGGACAATAACTAGGAGCAGTGAGAACTTGCAGTGTTATTGCTGCATCAGTGCACTCCCTCTTGTCTAGGAGAATTACTCTCTGAGGCTGAGAGAGGTAATTTAACTCTCGGGCTCATTCACCTCCTGGCCTCTGTGTTGCTGCTTTGAATATAATGGCCATGGATGCGGGAAATAACAGCTCATGGTAGGAGTGTATGGCCGTTAGGAGCAAGAGTGAAGTCCTCAAAGCGCTTCACACTGCCGGGGTGACATCCAGACTGTCCTGCCTGAGTTAGAATTGTCAGGAAAGGGGTGAAAGGACATGGATCCTGTCCCCAGACCTCTGAGCCATCCAGTCCGCTGAAGGGTATTTTGAAATGCAAAGTGCAGTTCTTTCATCTTTGCTGTAACAGTATTATTTAAAACAAAAATCTAGCTAAACTATCAAATAAAGAAGTTAAAAGTATGTTTGAAGTCATAGGTTCCCACAGTCTGACTCCAGAACTACTGAAAAACATGAGCCTGGCTAAATACTGTTGGTGTTCTTAAACAGTGTACCATGATCTGAAAGTAACTGTGCCTCTCTGACATTTGCTGGCAGTTTCTCCATTATTCTAGCCAAAGAGATGATGTAAAGGGGTTTTTTTAACAGTTGCTCAAAATTCAGCTTTGAATTTTTCTTAATACCACATGTTTGTTGCTTTATTTGGAACTATTTTATCTGTCTTGGAGCTTTCAAGAAACAGTGGATTCATAGTATTATTGATGTCAGTGGGTAAAAGCTGGATGTTTCCCCTGAACATCTCGTCTAATCATGCTGCACCCTTCAAAGATGAGGTGAGCAAGCCCTGCAGGGATCTCGTGCTGTGAAAAGGGGTCACAAAGCTGCACATCCAAACTGTGACAACCCTGAATATACCCACAAAGACCCCAAAGAGCAGCATGAAATTAGTGGATGGGTCACAGATACAAGGGAAGTGAACTCAGGACATGGCATATTTAAAAAGTTAAAACACCCTGAAAACCCTTTAGTTTGGGCACCCATGTTTGTCAGTTTTGACGTCAATCCTTCTGCTCCTCAGTTGCCATCTGTAAAATAAGAATAATGGTATCATCTAGGGTTTTTTTCCACATGTGGCAAAGACAAATCCATAGATGTATTTTAAAGAACTTAGGTACTATGATGAAAACTAGATAAAAGCACCCACAAAGAAACATATGTCTTCAGATTTTGAAAAATATGTGGTAAATAATGCTTGGAGATTAAGACATAAAAGAAAAGCAAATTTGTAATAAGTATTTATTTTGCTCAATAAATAAGGCAAGAATTCAGTGGCTAAAGCTAAGCGTTATTAAGTAATAAAAAAGCTTCTCTATATAGGCTTAAGGTTTCATTTACAATTGCATAGACAGTTTTTATCCAAAATTTAAGTGTTAGACATTGTTACCTCATCATTCCTGCAAAGGTGGTTTCCTGAAAGGGATATATATATGTATCTACCTTCTCTTTAACTGCTGCTTTCTCATCATTTATTTACGAAAACCTTTGAATTGCTTTAGATGTCTGTGAAGTTAATTAAATAAAATTAGGGATAATTAAGTGTCATAAAACATGAAATAAAGTTGCTGATGTCAAGGAAGATGTTTAAAAAGGATGACAATGACAGGTAAAACTGACATATGTCAGTATTTTTTCCATAAGTTTATGTACCATATTTGTTTTATTTTCCAAGCTTCCCCGTCCATATAATCCAGGTTTATTTTATTCTGTACCTTGATTACACTAAAGCTATTGTTTTTTAAAGTAAAAATTATCTTCTAATCATGTGTCTCAAAATGCCTCAGTCAAACACCATTTTATATGAACATTTTAAATAATATAGATGTTTGGATGGGTTAATTAAAATATATCATTAAGACTGTATTTTTCCTATATTAAAAAATTGATTGCATTTTACATCTTCCTTGTTTTTGTTAAAGCAGCTCCACTACAAGTTGCCGTATAGCAGCCTGTTGTCTACATCTCCGCACACTGACCTTTGTTGTAAGATCTGCTATAGACATCACAAACTCTCACATCAATTTACTACAATTGGATGTGGCATCTTCCAGCTAATTTGATTTAGGAAGAAATGCACCTGGCTCTGTTTTTCCCTATAGAATGTTGAGGGAGTTCAGAGTCCTCCCAGATGCCATCTATCTGAGTAGCCCATGTGTTTTTCAAGGTCTAAGCAGTTTGTTTTCATCTTCCAAAATGTAAGCCATTACAACAGGAGAGTAGCTAAATTATTTAATGTAAAAATAAATTTAATTTTATGATTTTAGGTACAAAGTGCATACATCTGTGAACATATGTATAGATGTATAATGTATGCATGTGTTTTATAGTGTATATATTAAAATATAACATACAATATTTGTGCATAAACATGTTTGCATATATAAATAAATATGCATATAAAATGAAAGCATGTTCCTATGCCACAACAACATTTAATACTCTGGCTTTTTTTACAGATTTACTTTGTTTTTTAACATTAAGATGTTACAGGGACTCTGCAAGAAGAAAAAAAATTCAGATCTTGTGAAACTTTCTAGGCACTGAATTAGATCACATGGATCAAATGTGAAGATTCTTCCTGCTCTGCAGACAGGAACATAGAGAGAATGACACACAGACTTCTGCTTTCTGTTTCATCCCATAGGCTCAGAAGGAAACCCATGATTTACACGGTTTACCATATAAGAATATTGAGCAATCAAATTAAATCTCTGGATATAGAATTGCAAATGGTTGTGGTGATTAAAACAAGTTCAAACTGTTCAATGGAGGAGGTTGGTGTGGTCCTACTGGATAGGAGCTGAAATGAGCAGAGCCACCAGAGGATGGTCCTGCAGTATCCAAAATGTCTAGATACTTTCACTGGTTGATTTTTTGGCATGGAGGGCAGGTGTGTAAAGGGAAATGTTAACTGAAATATTCTTTTAAGGAAAAACTGCTGAAGTTGGTAAAATATATAAGCTGAAAACTAAACTAGTGTAAACTAAACATGTTCCACTTTATTGCAAATGGAAAACCTAATGAAATTAAAATGAAATTATTTGAAAACTTCTCATTTTGGCTCTTCAGGTCTATAATAGTTCTATTTACTTGACAACTGGCTGGCAGTAGTTAGAGGAACAACCCAGCACTAGACACCAGATTCAATGTCCTCCAGGAATCCAGAATCTTTCCCTGATGCCAGCTGAGCCTTCATCCTTCCATACAGATAAAAAGTCATTCTTGGTGAAGCCAGTGGACGCTGAGTTTGTGCTTCAAAGTGGAGTGGACAGAAGGAGCAAAATAGGACTTTTGGAGGGATCTGGTGTCCAAGAATTCTAGGGGTCAAATCAATCCCTACAAGTCAGAATCATGAGTAGCATAAAAATACAACTGTTAAAAGTGTAAGTATCTACCCTTAACAACTGCAGTACTTTGAAATACAGCTTTGAAAATATAAAATGAATTATTAAGTTGATTATGCTGGCAATAATTTGCAGGTCTTAAAAATACCAAAACCAATTAACCAGCTATATGATACAGTTTATTTTGGTACTTTGGTTGCAAAACCTATAAATGTCTGGTAGCAGTACAAAGAAAAGGTTTGTTAAAGGTGAAGTTGGAGAACTGGGCTATTCTGAAATACTTTGCCCTAGCTGCTTTTTATTTCTCATCTACTGAGTTATGAGTACGGGCTGTATCTCCACACAAACTCTATTTCACAGTATTTCCAGTTTTGATAAAACAACTAGATTATGTAAAACCAACAAAGGAATATTGTTTACACATTTTTAATCTACTCACATTATGCTTCTATAACAAAATCCTTAAATAATTTCTGGAAGTGTTTAGAGTAGTTCCATTTTCAAATCATTCAGGCCCCTGGGAAGTTAAACAAAACAAAACCAACCAAACAAAAAGTTTTGTTTAGAAAACTAGCTTGCAATGAAATGTAGATCTAGAATACAGCCATGATTT
Source organism: Galbula dea (assembly GCA_013399015.1). Classification (NCBI taxonomy): domain Eukaryota; kingdom Metazoa; phylum Chordata; class Aves; order Piciformes; family Galbulidae; genus Galbula; species Galbula dea. The sequence continues at coordinate 491,608 of VWZX01008009.1, forward strand.
ATTTATAGATATGTTTATTTCTTTTCTCACAAAATACTCTTTGGCAATGGTTCCTCTTTTCAAACCATTTGTCTGTAATTTCCATTTACTGCAGTGACACCTAATGGCAGGAGAAGAAGAATTGACCTCCAGCCACCTTGTTTGCTGTTGAACAAAGAGGGGTTTCATGTTTTAAGCTGGTAGGGAATGTGTGGATTCTTTCCTCTCTCCTCAAAGAGCAAACAGACTCTGCTGTGATCTGGAAAGCGTTCAGCTGCAGGAACAAAAACATCTGAACTAAACCCATGGCCCTTAGGAAGCCAAAGATCTAGCCTTGCAATTTTTTATAAGCTTGTAAGTGCTGAACTTCCATTATGAGTAAGGAGAGACAGCTAGGACTGATTATTAAAATTACTAATAACAAAATGATACATAATAGTTCTTTGTGGCATATGGTCATGACTATACATCTGGAAGATTCAGGCTCAAGAGGGCTAATGTTTGTGATGGATATTTTAAATTCATCTGTGCTAAAAGCTGCCAGAAAGTGAGTTATTCATGTCAGAATAAAAGTTGGCAAGATATATGCCAAAGATGTTCAGAATTTACTTCAGTATAACAAGCTTATAAAATACCTTTTTATGCAGCTAAGACCAGCTGGACCAAAGTTAATCAGTCAAATGCAATTATAGGAGGTGTAAGTCTTATTAATGTATTAGGAATTCTCAGGGTACCACTGGACCATTCCAGATGTGCTGCTGCATAATGAGTACAGTGTAACCTTGATCAAGAAGCCATTCTGCCCAGTTTCCTCATCTCTTCTAATAATCTATATAATATTTACTTGATATGGCTCAGAAGGGACTAATAGAAGTAATAGGTTCTCATTCAAATGTAGACTTCATTTTCTAACACATGCAGCTCTGGATAAGCCTGAAATGACAAAATTTCACTTCATCTTTAGTAGAAAATTACATTTCTTTGAACAAGCAGCTAATCAAAGGCAGGCCTTATTTAATATTCTGGCTAGGACAGGTGTGTTTTGATGCTGTAAAAGCCAAATGAAATTGTTGGGTCTGTACTGGACTAGTAGCAGCCTCCATGGGATGTTTTTTACTGAGCTATCAGACAGCCAGCTTTGCGGAGGGGGTTCTTCCAGATTTATCTGAGGTGAGATGGCAACCAGGCAGTCTGGGAAGGAAGAGTAGATTTCAAATCCTAGGAGAAAACCTGGGACTTGTGAGGCAATGAAAGGTTTTCCTGTTTTGTTTTTTTGGTGTTGTTATTTTGGGGTTGAGTTTTTATTTTCTTGTACTGTGGCAGGATCCTGCCCTGTTGGTTATGAAGGAGCCTGAGGAAGGCTACTGGCTGCGTCTCACTAAGCCACTTCTTCCTCTGAACAGTAAAACACCCGAAACAGAACAGGAGGCTTAAACCTGACCTGCTTACTCAAACTACCCATAAAAAATGTCCCTACTCTGTTTTCACCTTCTGTTTATTAACATGACATTCATAGATCAACTTTCTTACCTGCAAATTAACCAAGTAGCCCCAGGGCCACCAACCTTTACCCTCAGATATCTGCGCAACTTGCTGGCCATTGGTAATTATTTTCCATGACAAGGGCTGCCAGCAGCCTCCACATTGCGCTGTTTTTCTGGTAGTATTCTGACATCTAAAAAGACCACAACAAATCTACATGTATTCCCCATTTGTACTGACATTCCCCAGAGGAGGCATGGTTCGTCTTAGGGACCTATTGTCCTCTTTGTACATACAGTCAACTCCCATTAATCTCATTAATGAGATCTACATTCCCAAACTGGAAGGAAAAAATTCAGCTGGTAGGAAACAAAGATTTCCTGGGGAGAAGGGAGCTAAGAAGACCATAAGTCCTCTACTCCTCTGCTTTCCCCCTCCCCAGAACACCCATGGGAGCACCTGGGCAGCAGAGAAGGGCCACCTACCCATCCCCTTCAGCTCAGCCTATGACTGATGGCACACGTAGGAGGGAAGTGAAGGAAGAGGGAGGAACTGGAAAGAACATGAGTGCAGTATCAGTTTTGGACTTTCCAGCAGAGATCAATGTCTGGTGACATTCAGTAGGTGTTTCTTGTGGTCTTCAAAAGACACAGAGGAAGAAGGAATGTGGTGTGTTCACTTGTATGTGAGGCATTTTTATCTCAGGAGAAACACAAACATAAGCAGCCATTTAAAGTTTCATATTTTTAAATAAATGTTATTGAATCAAATCTGGAAACACTGTTGCAGGCTTAAAATAACCCTCATTTAGCTAAACTGCTTGGGAACAAAACTTAACAAATGGTCTTTGCTGGAAGAAATAGAGTCTTGCAGGAAATTGTTCAGTCCAGACTGAGTAATTATGTTGTCTCACTGAAGCACGCTTTTTCCTGATCTCCTGGTGCCAAGGGATCTTCCTCTAGTTCCTGCCTGGAGGTAAGGTACCCCTCACCTCTCCCTTCCTTAACAGGAAGTAGAGCCACAAGCCCAAAGAAGTGGTATACACTTCACAGTCCTAAGGATCAGGCAACTATCTCTGGGGCATCAAGGTGCTAGGAGGTGGCCTTGAGTTGGTGCTCCGTGCCTGCTGTTAATTTTATCTGGATTATTACTGATGACAAATGCCGTCATGTATATTTGTAAAATTGAAAGTTATCTGAGACCTGCACTGTCAGAAGCATCTGCTACTAGGCCTGAAAATCTTACAAGTGAGAGAGAAGGCAACTAGATTCAAGATGAGATCCATACATAAGTGAAGTAAGCTCTCATGCGGGGCAGGGTTCTCAGGCAGTTTGTAAAGCCCCAGCCCTGGATGAGGAGCCTGGAGCCATGACACACCACCCACAGGCAAGACTAGGACAACTTTTGCTTTTTGGCAGATGGGAGCACAGCACAAAGCAGGCTCCTCAGTCAGACCAGAATGTAAGAGATGGGGCTGGGAGATGGCCATGCTTCATGGCTCCCATGCGCTGCGGTGTCCCCACTACTGGTTTTGGATGGATGCTAATGCTCAGAGTTGGGAACAGGGTAGAAGCAAAGTTAGGCAGAGAGCAGGGATGGATGTGCAGAGAGTGGGGCTATGGGAGTACACTCTGAGTCATCCAAGAAGGCTGGTGCCAATGAGCTGTTCTGCTGCAACTGAGAAATTGAATTTTGCTTGTGGTTACTGGTAAGACTTGAGTCAGCCATTGGGGGGGACAGGAGGAGAGAATTGCCCAGGTGATGTGGCATTATTGCCTTTATTATCATAGTCAAATGAGACCAAAGTTTTTCAGACTTTGTGGTCTGATGCAAATGTCTGTGTCCTGCATCAGAGATTGATTTTAATCAGTGAACAGCCATCAAGCATGTGGTGAGATGTGGCTGCATAGCCCCCAGGGGCACAGCAGACCAGCCTGGATACAGGCAGAGAACCAAAGGACACCCACCCAGGCAGGCAGCACCGTGGCTGTTAGCGGTACATGCCAGCTAATGGAACTTAAACATGCACTGAGAGCTAAGGGTATTCTTAAGGATTTCATTAAACAGATGTTGCCTTAATCATATGCTTTGTTAAATCTTTCAGCAGAATTTCTTCCTAGGCAGTAAAGGGCCATCCGAAACACTGATCATGGCACATGTGGCACTTTCTCATGGGGAAATACAGTCTGCAGACAACTCCACTAGTTTGCTTTGTACTTTCTTTTCCACAATGAATTGTTCTTTTGCTGTAAGCATAGCTACAGTGGGCAGGAACAAAAGCTGGCTGTACACAGAGGGAGTCCCTAGAGCTAGGAAGCACAAGATCCCTTACATACCTCACAGTGCAACTCATTTAATAGGCAGGTTAGTGTTACCATACTCCTGTGCCAGGTGTTTTGCTGGCTGATGCTGGCCTATCAGCCTTGAACTTCGGCTAATGGGAGAAATGCATGGAGTGATGCTGCTCCTGCCAAACTCCCTCAGCCTCTACCCACCAGCAGGATTGCTTCCTTGCTGCACATATATCATATGTACTCAAACAATACAATATACTTAGAGCTGCCCAGAACAGTTAATCTGTGTTTTCCTCAGAAGCATTGCAAATTCAGCCAAAAGTAAATGTTTAATTTTATCAGTCCTCCAGGTTTTTGGAGGTCCCTTGCAATGGGGTTTTGGAGCCCTTGTGGATATTTTGGTAGGCAAGCATTTTAAAAGAATGGATGCCCGAAGTCTGAAATAAAAGATCAGCATACAGTAGTACAACTTAACATGAAAGAAAGTCCTTTTGGCTGGTGGAATAACGCAACTCTCCTGACTATGCCTGGACCAAACTGCCTCTCTGTGCCGTTAGGACATAACTGGAGCCTGAAACCTTGCTCCCGAATTCAAGCCTGAATACTGCCTTTGCTATTAGGCACTAGCTTGTGGAAATTCTTTGAAGCCTTTGTAGTCACTTTTTTTCTTCAGCAGGCTTACAATGTTTTATTAACACATGGCAATTAAACTAAAATACATTAAATCAAAAATTGTTTGAAATTTCCTGCTAATACCCCATCTCAGTACATGTGCAGAGCACAGAGTTGCCAGCAGGCTGATGGCTCATGCAGACTCTGCCAGGTTCGTACGACTTGGTGGTAAGGCACTGAGAGATCCTGGGCGCCGGAAGAGTTAATATTCTGGGGAAAAGGCACAGTTTCCTCAGTACTATTTCAGTGTTTATGCTGAGGAGATCAAGGAGGAAGGCCACTACCTTAACTCTGTTAAATGTGCTCATCTGAAAGTGGGTGCTGCCAGTTATGGAGAGGAAGGGAGACCCAGAACTGCAAAGTTTGGATTTATGTCTGGAAAAATCAGATGCTCTCCAGTGTGCAAAATTTAGCTGGAAATCTAATTAGTAAAGATCGTTTAAAATATATTTTTTTTGGTGAGATGTTCTTTATCTCAGTTTCCAGTAAGGCAACAAACACTAAAGCGTGAGCCTTCCCATGATGTTAGGTCTGTTTTTCTTTTAGCTGCCGAGAAAACCCAGAAGCCTACATATTTAAAAAAAATTAAAAAGCAACCAAACAATTTCAAACTTTCCATAAGATTTTATTTCGGGTTTGATTATAGAAGTGTGCAAAAGTTGGGTTCAGTTCAAGTTTCATTGTTTCAGAATCACATCCAGCTTTGATGCTCCAGAGAGACAGGGACAAATTTTGATGTTACTTCGATTTCAGTGTGATTTGGGACCCTTTTACTTTCAGAAAGAGAGGAATCAGCTGCACAATGCAATGAAGCACTGTAATGCTACATATAAAGCCATTTACAAATTGGGATGACTTACTAGCTGCAAAATGGTTAAAGCTGGGCTAGTTGGTGGGCCAAGACCTGCTGGGAAGAGAAAGAGAAGGAGATTTTGAAAATAATTTATGGCTCCCTCAATTCCAAGCTTCTCTGGCATCAGGAAAACTAAAGTGGTTGCAAGGCTGCTCTAATGACTGCATCCTGGGCATCAGCTGGTCCTTCTCTAGTGCCCTTTGCCTCAGGCACCAGCTGTTTGAAGGTCCTTTTCTAACCTCTGAGAGAAATCAGCCTGCATGAGAAAAACCTGAGCTGCCTCTGAAAGACCTGGTTCCTCTCGTTTTTGTATATTCTCAGTATTTGATCCTGGGGGAAAAGAAACATTTGTCCATATCTAGTTCCTCTGAAATCCTTTGCTCTCCTCAAGTGATGTTATCTGTTATGTAGGGAGCAGCTGAGTGATTGGCAAAACACAGTCTGACATTGGAGGGTTGGAAAGCAGTGCTTCAGTGGCAAATGATCTCCTGATAGAACCCCCCACTTTCTTCTCCATATTTTGAAAAAAAAAGCTCTAGATTTGAAAACTAACCCTAGCTTTTGAAATTGCAAGCAACATTTCTTCTTTCTACAGCAATGGCTTTATCACAGAAAATCATATTTGTTACCCAAGTGTGATACTTGTTATTTTGGAGTCCTGATTTTAATTAAATACAGGATTTACACAAAAAAATCTCATTCACTAAATTACTTATTCATCACATCTCATAAAGTATAAAGCCTTCAGATTAAAATATTTTGTTTCTTTTGACAGTAATGATAGTAAAAAGATGGCATAAGCTGCCACCTTATATCTTCAGAAAGTTTTGGTGACCCTAACTAGACTTTTTGGAAATAAGTGTTATGCTGCAGATGTATGCTAGAATGGATTTATGGATTTTATTCTTTTCAGTAAAACCTCCTTTTACAATTGCAACTAATTCCCTAAAAAGCTCTTTAAAAACACTGATATAGAGCTCTTCCACTGGCTACTGCATTTTCTACTAAAAGCCAGCTCTTTCTGGATGCCTGGCTCTTTCTTGTAGGTTTATGTTTGAGAGCCCCCACAGAAAGCCATGTGCTGGCACAGCACATCTCTCTTTCTAGGATACTCTCCTATCAGGAACTGGTAAATTGCTTTAAACAATTACGTCACTGTTTTTCCTGGCCCAGTAAGTTAAAGCCAGGTTGTGACCAGCTCTACCAGCAACCTGACCACAAGCTGTCATACATGTTTTTCTTTCCTTTTTTTTTGGCGTTTGGGGTTTTGTTTGTTTGTTTGTTTTGTTGGTTTGGGTTTTTTCTTTTTTAAGTTAAGAAATTGAATGAGATTTCATACTTCTCTCAGGAAGCTAAAAGTCTTCTGGAGAAAAAAGAAAAAAGGCAAGAACAGTGCTTCTACTTTGGAAAATGGAAAGAAGACCATTATGGTCCTATTTCTGTTATCAAGCAAAAAATGCAAAGCAGCTGGATACTGACCTGAATCTGGATGCTGGGGGAAAAGCGCAGAGGGGGAAGGGAAGAGAGGGGCAGCAGAGAGGGGAGGCAGGAATGTCCCTCAGCAGCAGCAGCATCAGGGCATGTATCAGCCCTGTAATGCTTAATGGTGTTTGGAATTGTGCACAACTTGAAAGCCATAAACAGCTTGTTAATTATAATATCTATAAATTATAATTAACTGAACATAGTCATGGCTACTCCTCTTAATTATATAATATGTAGTATTCTTTTACATTATAAAAATGGTTTTGGTTGGTTCAGTTCTAAATAATTATATATATTCCCATCAGTATTTCAACTTAAACACAAATTATAGTGCAAATACACTATCTGCACATACTTAGGGCTATGAAGACAGTATTACTTCTGAATATGTTTCAAGGAAATCAGGGACTTTTTCATCCACTGCAAAGCAAGAAACACTGTCTATGGCATAAGGCTTATATGTACAGTGTGTGTAAGGAAAATATAAATAATAATAAAATGCCAAAAGTTGGACAGAGAGGCTGTCAGAGGGTGTCCAAAATAAGTGACGATGCTGCCTCATGTGATCTGCACATCAGGTGCAGATCTCTGAGAGCTGCCTCACACATTCCTCACAGCCCTGGATGGTTGTACAATGCTGGAGCCTGAGGTTGTTAAGTTCAGTAAGAGCAGGAATGAGGCATTGATGTTGCTTGAAACAAGAGAAAACAATAGGTCTTTAAGACAGCTCCCTTTGCTGAATGTAAATTGTTTTTTAATAAAATGTAGACAAAACCAGATGATGTCAGAAGAATTCCTCCCCTGTGCCACCCTGGAGATTGTTCAGTAAACAGCAAGAAATGCATACATTTTGGGGAGCCTTTCAGGGTTTCTTATGCCTGTTGCAGCTGTACACTGGAATCTGTAAGCCCTTTCTTGCACACCCAAATCCTTGTTTCCACTATGCTGCTACTATGAAAATGCATCATATTAAGTCTGTGGAGTGGGACTCACAGACAGCAAGTACATGACTATTTTTATTCTACCCTTAACTGCACCTTGTGGAACATTCCATACTTCATTTGCTCTGTTTAATTTTTCCCTCCCTCTCACTGGCATCTGTTTTCCCCGGACCTTGTTGGTGGTGAGTCATTTCTTAGTTTAACAGCAATTACACAAAAAATGCAGACCTATCAGTGCATTTATACACCCACACACAAAATAACCATGTGTGCACATGTATATTTATACCTATGACTCCATATATACATGTAGAGGGTGTATACAGGTGTAAGTGTACACACATAGTCATTTTGTGGAGCAAGATGCCTTGTGTTGGTAAATTGTGGTAACAAGAAGGAAATCTTCAAGCTGATAAATAATTCCCTTTTAAAACAACATATATGTTAGCAGTTCATCTTTGATCATTTTGGTGAACATTATCCCCCAACATTTACAGTCATCTGATTTCATGTGTTGTATCTGTATTAAAAATAACGCAGTCCACTGTAATTCCTTCTGTATTTTCTTGAATCACAAGGGAGAAAGTGCATTCCCTAATATATTTTATGGGCACACTCTTTGTAATATTTCCTTTGCAAAGGTCCTGCTCATATTTGTATCTTATTACTTTTCTTATACTGGATTTATTGATAGTTTCTAACAAAAATATGATTTCAGTATATTTACGGAACAAAATTCAATATAACAGCCCCCAATTCAATTTTTTTCATCAAAATGGAGAACAATAAAGAATCTAAAGTCTTCAGTTCAGACACAAAGCACCAAAACCCCCTATATTGTTAAAAGAAATAACTCAATAATAGGGAAGTGATAGATATTACTTAAAGAACCACATTAGCTTTGTTTATCTTGTCTGTGTTTCTAATAATCCAGACTACAACTTGAAGAGTTACATGTATTTTGCTCCTGAAACATGTACAAATTCAGTCATATTCTGTACATGGAGAAAAATAATGCCTATACATTAAGAAGTATTTATTGCATATTGTTACTCCTAGTAATAATGTTATATCCATTTAGATACATTTCTCATTAAGTGGGTTTGTGGGTGTTGTTCTGCCACACTTCTTTCATAAATGTGTTTTGTTTATGGTGTTGAATATTTTTGCTAAATGTTCATATTTGGTATTACTAAGGGATTACTTTCAGAGAAAGACTGTGGAGCTAGTTCAGGAGGGGTGTTTTGTTTGTTTTTCTATTGACCACTAGCTAAAGGTTGGATTAATAACTTTGGCTAACAATAGGTTTTTAGTTAAATAGATGGATGAATTCATTATTTACCTGTTCTTATTCTTGTGTGTATTGCCCAGTGATGATTATAGCTGGTTTAGAAATGATCCTTATTTATGGTATGTTGCATCATCTAGAGATGTAGTAATGATTTTTGATTTTCCACCTAAATTACAGGGCACTTTCCACTGAAAATGGTAAACAATATTACAAACTTAAAAAAAAGAAGTAATCTGATTTCAGGGAAGAGGGAACCCAGTGAAAGATGTGTGCTTTTATAAGGATGGACAATGGAAAGCAAAATAATAACTCCTAAGTTTGATTGTTCAAATATATTCTGCAATACAGAGAGCTGCATGCAGGCTGGAGCAGGCATGGGGCAGGAAGGTTAAGTAGAAGAGAAGGCACAATACTTCAGATTGGCAGTAGACTGCAGCAAGAATAATCTAATCAAAACTAAATTCAATTATCTAGTCCCAGGGCAGGCTCCTGGGACTGCTGCACTGAATGCTAGCAGAGCTCCTCCTAGACATTTTTCCCCAGTCAAACTCACATGATGAATGCAGATGAAATTTGAAATATGAAAATCTGAAATAATTTATGGAAGTTGTCAGAAATTTGGCCTGCTTGTGGTGTAATTTCCTCTGAGACGAGGCAGGCTGGCTCATTGCTTCTAGTCTCAGAGCAGTTGCTGGTCTTCCAGTGGATGGATCAACCCCTTTAAAATGCTCTTCCAGACAAATTACAGCTCATTACAGACAGCCTTGCACCATGCCATTATGTCAGAGGAAATCTTTTTTCATTTGCACAAATTTGCTTGGAATTCTCATATTTATTTGAGCATCCATTATCGAATCTGAACATTGAATTATCCACAATTATTTTCTGGGTAGGCGGATGTTTGTGTATATGGAATAGATAGTGACTGTGTAGATACACAAATATTACAGCACTGCTGAAAAACCTTCTTATTTCAAAGAACTGTATTTATGTAGGGAGGAGCTACATAGACATATCTATATCACAGAATCACAGAATCACAGAATCATTACGTCTTTTAGGAGATGCATTTACTTTCTGAAAGGAGTCATCTACAGAAACCAGCTCACTTCCCAAAGACTCAGTCTGCTCTTTGTAGCTATCACAGTTAGTGCTTCTGTCTATGCACATGTAATTTGTGTATGGGCTGGCCTCATGTGTGACATCTCCAGTTGTTACGTACTTGAAATTATATTCTGCAAAGAACATGCTGTCTCCAGCACTGCTTCACTCACATCTAGCACACCACCCACCTCTCCCTTGTACTGAGAATGGAAATATGTGCTGACATGCAAGAAAATGCCCACACACACTCGCTCAAAACCCACTCTGTTGAGCCAGCCAATACCTTCTTTTGAAGGTCCCACCTTTGGTTTTGTCAGAAGCCTGTCTGATGCGCAATGGAAAAAGTTCTTCAACACAGGCTCAATTGTCTGTAGGTCCTTCCAGACCAGGTACTTGCAGTTAAGGACTATGGGAGAGTTGTGGGGCACTGCCTAGCTGCTAGGGCAGACTGTGAATGGCTTTAGTAGAGCAGTTCCTTTCTCCTTTTTGCTATCTATAGGATATTGAGAAGGGCATGTCTTAACATGTTCTTTCTTCTTCCCCTCAATATTGTCAGTCATTGTTGTGTTGCATTATTGAAGATATATGTTTGTTATTTCCATCAATTCCATTTTCGTTACTTCTCCAGAAAGTAATTATAGGAACTTTCCTTTTTATCAGGCTGAAAGGACTTATTTGACTCACATATTTTTTTTAAGAACTTCTCAAAGGCTATTTTTCATGACATTAATCAAGTGTGTGCTGATCAGAACACTTTCCTTCCCAGAATATTTGATAGGTTTTGTGATGTATCAAACTTCCTACTACATACCTTTGCCTTGCTGCTTCATCAAATCATCTGCCTATATGAGTAGACTTTTCCCCATCTGGCTTTTCAGTCTGTATGCAGTCTCTCAGGGGATTGATTATGGCTGGACTGTTTGTAGGGTGGACAGTATTTGGGACTGAATGTAAAACACAGGCTGTTCAGTGATCTCAGGATAGTTACCTCTGTCTGCCTTGGGACAGAGCCAAATCAGAAGGGGCTCCATCCCTGCTAGCAGAACCACCAGACACTGTAATAAACACATGAGAATAAGGCATGGTATTATCTACAGGGATTTTATAGTCAGTGGATAGCTCTTAGTGACCTGCAGAAACTTGCTGAGATTAGTGGAACATCTTCATTCCAGAAAACAGCCCAAAAAGTTCCTGGATGGTTGAGGTATTAGAGGAAATGCATTGACTGCAGGGAACCCCTGAAATGTCTATTTACAGCAGAGTTCAAGAGGTGTGAGTACTTGTAAAGGGGATTTGGCAGTGTGTTGGTATAACAATAGAGCAAGAATGAACCCTGATTGATTATGAGGCTTATAAACATTAGCCAAATGCACTCATTTGAGCAATTAATACAATAATGCTGAGAACAGCAATATCTAGTACTTTGTTGTAATTCTCTGAACAGAATTTTGAACTAAGAAGGAGCCATTTTGCTACTATGAAATTATTTATGTTAAAGGTGTATAATGGCATTAGGACTTCAAAAATCAGAGCCACAAAATAATTGAACTGAGAAAGCTTCGAGCTATTTTGTATGTCTTGTATTTTTGTTTTACTCATAATAAACATAAATCGTGAAGATTCCCTTTAAAAAATTTACAAAGGAACCCAAATGATTCTATGATAATTACCTACAAATCACAATTTTGTTTCTTAGCATTTCTACTTCTTTTTGTGCTACATATTTTAAAATATCCTTGAAGTAACTTCCCTGCCACCCTCCATAGTACTTGGTAGTGTTGTCAGGATGGGGAAAAAAGAAATAAATAAAAAAGGTCACAGAAATATGCAACTTCTTTAAGTCACCACATTCTTTCTTTCATCTGGATAGCTGTTGTATGGCTGGAATAGGTTGTAGCCTCCCAGCTTCTCTTTGCTGCAGGAAACTTTGTAATAGCACTTAAATAAATAAAGAGACTGGGTAGGAGATTATTGCTTTCATTGTGCTATTGTATATGTGTATTATAGAGTCACCCCATAGATTGACACCATTAGTTGAATGCAGGACAAGACAAATGTTGTATATGACAGTGGGGTAGTATTGAAAGATGACCCCATATCTGGAGAGCTGAGAGTTATAGATCCATTGATAGCTGTTACCAGCATTTTGAAGCGTGGCTGTTAAATTCTGCCTGCTGGCTCCTGGCTGCTAGCCTGCCTGCCTGCCTGCCTGGGCAACCGCGTAACTGAATGGAGCTGCAGGCAGCTTCGGCACTTTGTTCTTCTGTTATAAGAACTGACCACTGGCAGGAGGAGCCTCTGCAAAAAGCCAAGGGGGACACAGCACTGCTAATCTTTGTTGCTCATTTCACTGCCTCTGCTTCTGTTGTTGGAGGAATCTAAAGGGCTGAAACGCTTTCAGACGCCTGTGTATGGCAGTGCCAGATGAGAAAAGAGACTCTGCTGACAAAGAAAATATTTTAACTAAAAATGGGAATTCTAATCAAATAGTAAGCATTTCCTCCACAGAGAAAATAAGACCATAATTAGATACCTAACAGTGACAGCTCAGCATCTCTGAATACAAGCCATTTCCTATTTAGATGCACATATGTGCAATCAACAGGTGCATGCTATAAATAGCTCACTTTAAGTGTCCAGCCTGGAAGAGGTTGGCAGAAGTTCCTGTCTACTTTGTTTTAAATATCCACAATAGGGGTAAAGATTTTATGTTCTTTAGTCTCTGGTGAACACCTGTAAACAGTAAGGCCAGTATTTCCCTGTTAAAAAACAAAACTCAAAATACTTGTAAGTAAATGTTCTACTCATTTATCAGGAGAAATATTCAGGAAATCTCTAAGAGATTTTTTATTGTCTGACTTCCTGACTAAATAAGGCTTGTGCAGTCCAGCTCCTTGTGCAGTTTATGTTAGTGTGTGTGCATGTGTTTGCCCATGCGTGTCCCCTGAATCCAGGGGGATTCAGGGGACAGTATGAAACAAAACAACAGTGAAGCAGCAGGTGATATATTCCCTGCAATTTCATGAAATTGCTAAGATCCAGATTTTTCCTTCTGAAGGAAAAATAATTTTGAGTTCAGCCAGTGTGAAGCAAAATCCACCTAAGCAAAACCTTTCAAATACATTAATTACAAGAAGAAAACTAGCTGCGGGACCAAGAGAGATAGTCACATTCTGGAAAGCTTGTTGGCATAAGCCTCCACTAAAAAACCCAAGAATTGTCTGCTTGACTACATATAGCAAAAGCTAGGCATGTGGTTGACTTACACAGGGGCAGCCATTTATACCCCAGCTTCTAAAATGCTGATTATTAAACATGTCTCTCACAGGATTTATCTGTGTGGGCATTGAGCCTGTTAGATTCTGATGGAGCAAATTCTACATTTGGAGGAAACTAGAAGCTTTAGTCTGACTTTTCTAAGCTAATGCCAGTTTACAGACAAGTAGTACTGGCTAAACAGGCAAGTACAGGCTAAATGCAGTTTGTCACTTGACCCTGCACTTCATCAGAGGAATATTCTGGCTGTGCACACAGATAACTCTCATATAAAGGAGTCTCTGTTGACATAAGCTGAAAAAGCCCTCATATAATTGTGGAGTTTTGTTATTACTGATGAGGAAGAAAACATCTTTTGAATGAAAAGATCAAATAAGCCCACTGTTCCTCTGCATTAAATACTGGTGGAAGGAAGAAACTTACAAACAGTTTCCACCAAATTGCCGTATCAGGAAGAAGCTGGACTTTCGAATTTATATTTTCCACTTCAAAAAGCAATGAGAGCTGACAGGCTCCAGGTCTTTGCTGTTTCCAGTGCCTTTGATAGCTCTACTCCCATGGATGTTGCACCTGCAGAACCCCCCCAATGCTGGTTACTGCCAACAACATTCTGGGCTCTCTCAACCTCTTCTGTTCTACCTTGCATGCTTGGTAGAGGAAAGAAGGCACTTTACAACAAGGACAAAGACACCACATGTGAGGAGATGTAGTTAACAAACTCATGGATTCCATGTAGGACTGGGACATAAAATTATCAGGAGAATAACCATGTTACCCATAAACTCATCTGGCTGACCCGTTCCCTGGTGTTAGAGTGCCTGTGAGGTGTTTTTTGTGGAGACTTCAAGAGAGGAGAGGTGTTACAGAGCATGGTGGGACACTTGGATGGATGTTCCTACTGTGTAGAGCCAGCAAATACTGCTCTCCCTGATCAGGAGGCAGGAGGCAGTTTAGTATTAGCAGTGATAGAGGGGAGATGAGGGTTTGCTGGTAAAGAATCAGACTAGCAATCAACAGACTGATTCTGATCTTTGTTTTATACTAGAGAGCCCCAGTTTCCAAGTCAAAGTACACATTGATTGTTATCTCTTGGTATATCTTTTTTTAATATAAAAGTAGATAAATAGTATTTGCCCTGACATTGTTGTCAAACTGTGAAACTGAGTGCATTAAGACCTCAAGGAAAAAGCCAGTAGCTAAGCGCAACAGTGTTTTTTTCATGCCCTGCTCATTCATTAATACTTGTAAAATGCCTTGAGATCCTTGGATGTAGAGTAGGATAGGATATGCTGTAATGTTTTTGTTAATAATAAAATAGAGATAATACATAAATAAAAGGAGATTGATAGATATAATAGAGTTCTTGTCTAGGAAGAGACAACAAGCAGTTTCTTTTTCCATTGTCCCAAATGTCTTTGCTTTTCAGAGACAAATTACACTGTACTAATAATTTAATTTAACTCACTCATTTCTTTTGTCCTTTTTTTTTTTCCTGAAGCATTACTGCTTTTGCAAGACAAAAATAGTCATGACTCATAGGCATTTCTTAATAAAGTTGTTCTATTATCCTTTCTTAACTTCAGTGTTCAGGAAATGTTGCAGGTTATAAAGTTATTTGACTTACTCTGCTTGAGTGGTCCTTTTTTTTAATCTTTGCTACTAACTACTGCTGTGAGTACTCCCACCCCAAGGCAGCTGATAAGAAGGATGCAGTTTGCATCTGTAAGGGTTGCTACTTTGGTCTCTTTTAAATCTGCTAACTCTGCGGATGTAAATAATTCCTTGGAAGGCAGTGGGATTTCATAAGGTGAACAAAATTTTAGCTTTGCTGACTACAGTAAGAGTTTCATCTGATTCAGGATTGAGGTGTTGGTCCCAAAGGTGAATGATCAAAGCCAACGTAATGAAAGATGAAGTGAAAAAATGAATAGTCATCCTTTTCCCCCTACAACCAGTTCTCATTGCTTTATTGAATTTTACCTCTGTACTAATAATCCAAACTGCCTCTTTTCATGATGCACTTTCAAGTAGCATAAAAGGGAAAAAGATTTTTTCTGGTACTTTGCTATACTGAAAAATACAAGATATTGTAGATAACTGTTTATCCATCCCAGGAACCCTAACTGCAGGGTCTCAAGATGTTCTTGTCCTTGCAATCAGACCATGTTTTATTGTTAAGGGGAAAGGCACAGCATGGTTTGGAAGATTACTCCTTAGAAGGATACATTTTTACATAGGACTTTTTCCTGCCACTGATTTTACACAATACTAGGGCACATGAAATATGTGTTGCCTTATACATATTTTTGAAGTACCAACTTGCACATTTTAATCAGTGAGTTGCTTACTTCTTAGTGACTCAAGTTTGTTCACTGTAGACTATTATGGTCAATGGGATATGTTTCCATGAGTCTTCATAAAATAAGAGCTGTTCCATCTAGCCGTTATGTAACATCAGTTTTAGTTTACCTCAAACCAGCTATTTTAGTCCTGGGGGAAAAAAAGGGCTTAACCTGAGGAAGGTTTACACAGATCTAACCATGTGATCATAGTATGACACTTGCCACTCCCTGCAAGTCAGGATCAAGGACTTAGTTTTATGCCCTGCATGCTACAACGGCTTTCCACCACCAACACCATCCTATGGGGGCCACAATTGGTGACAGCTACAATGTTCACCTTCTCTAGGGTCTGGCCTTGGCTTATATTTCTGCTAATTAAAGAAAGAGTGGCCTGCTCAGCTGAGGAGCCTTGAGGACTTCACAACCCAGTGGAATGTGACACCAAATTTGTAGACCTTCTTCCACCAAAACATTTGAGATGTTGAAGGTAATAGACATTCCACAACTGTTGGCTTACTTTTCTTCTGCCACACATATGCCTATGTTCCAATATGTGTTTAAAGGCAAGGTATTGCAGGAGTTACAGGTGCACAGTTCCATAGGAAAGGATTCATGTTTTGATGGACACCATGGGCCTCGGGCCAGGTCGGAAGGAGTCTGTTTTTAAGGGCAGACCTGTGTCCCCTCGCTTGTCACTATCAATCAGCTGGTGACTGAGAGCTAGGCCAGGCCAAGCCAAGACATGCCAGGCCAGCCTGGGCCAAACGATGCCAGGCCAGGTTCATTCATGCCAGAATGAGCCGTGCCAGGCCAGGCTGGGATTTGAGGGGAGTCTGTTGGGCACCACGCTGCTCTTGCAGGCAGCTGCATGGGCTCGGAGGGGATGCGAGGATGTGTGCACGGGTGTGTGTCTGTGAGGGTGTCAGCAATGTCCCCTTTCACCCGTCCCGCTTCCCCGGCAGCGCTCTCCTCCTTCAGGCGGCTGGTGGCTCAGTGAACAGGCTGATTAGGTAACAACAGAGCACCTTCCCTCCCTGTTTCCTCTCAATGCGCTTGGGCCACGGCTTTTGAAGGAGCCCGGCCCTGCCACTATCCAACCATTATAAGGGGATGTATGGGGCTTTATCCGGAAAAAGCCCAGCCTTGCCCCAGGCTTCATCAATCATTTAGACCGGTTCAAATCCCCTTCATCGCGTTACGCCTCATTAAACCTATCAAGGGGGACTGAAGAGAGTTTGTATACATCCAGAATGCCTGTACACTCCTTATTGCTATCTTAGATAGTGTGGAAGGGGGGGAAAAAAAAAGCCAAAAAAAAGTCAAAGAATCAATTAAACGGGATTTCAGTGCCCTGTCCGCTGCCTCCGCGCATGATCCTGGCCCTCCCGACTGCAGCTGAAGGAGCCCGTTCACACCCGGCCTGGTCTCTCGGCCGTGCGGGTCACCCAGCAAGTCCCGCAGGACCCTTCCACAGCCCTGAGGGGTAAAGGCCGGGGTAGGGAGGTCTGCCCCTGGCTCCTCTGCCCGTCCACAGGCAAGAGACGAAGACGAACCCCTCCACAAGCACTGCAGGCCGGGAGGGAGTGAACGGGCTGATTACCGTTGGGTCCTATGCCTGCCATTTTGAAATAAAAGTATTATTTTATCCCCTGGGAGAGAAAGATAAATCAGCTCCGGCCAAACGCTGCTGGTTGTTATTTATCGTTATATTTTTATTCTGACGACGTCAATCGCCAAACTGCCAGTGCCTACCCCCTTTCCTAGTCCCCCCTCCCGGGCGGCGGTGCGCTGCGGGCTTGGGGGATGCGCTGCTCCGCCGGGGCTGGGCTCGGGAGCTCGGCTCCAAAATGTTGATATTTGCATTCAAAACAAAGAGGGGCGGCTGCATTATCGCCCATCCCTTCTGATATTAATAGTCATAAAACCCCGAGCGATTACCGAAAGGGAACGTGTTAAATGCCAGAAGCCTGGGTAGGGTTGGGTCTAACGTAAATGAAGAAGAAAAGAAACAAACAAACAAACAAAATAAATAAATAAAGGCAACGCACTGAATCCAAGTCTGTATTTTAACTTTTTTAATAACGATTTTTCCTGTGCTGTAAGCTTGCACCGAATCCTGGAGGAATTGCTAAATCAGATTAAGGTTATATTTTGCAACAGACTGGATGGAGCAATAAAGGAGAAAGCGCGGAAATGGGACTTCACCCATCAATTAGATCTCTATTAGCAGCCAATGCAGGCTTCACCACAGGAAATGTCACGTCCCGGCAGAAGCAGAGCCTTTCACTTTCCCCTGAAATTAAACAATTCTTCATGCTCGCAGACCCCGGGCAAGCCGAGCCTTTGTTCGTTTGGGCGCAGAGGGTGCGGGTCCCGCCAGCACCTGCTCGCTGCCTGCGCCGGGAGCCGCTGCCCGGCCACAGCCTGCACAGGTTGCCCCAACACCTGCGCTGCTCGCCCGCCTGCCCAGCACCCAGGAAACCGCGGCCTTAAAAGGCTCTATTAATATTAAAGGGGTTATTCCAGTCATAAACGGGCCATTACCAACACAATGGGTAGTATTTTGAATAGCAGGTCGGCTCATCTGCCTCCATATATCATATCTGCCAAAGCCGGGTCCCTCCCCAACCTCCTCCCGTCGCTCCCCATCGCCGGTTCATTCGGATTTGTGGGGCCAAACGCAAGAAGCAGCTCTTTCGCATTCTCTCGACAGCGGCACCGTCGCAGAGTTTGGGGCCGTGTTAAGCGAAGGCAGGCAGAGCTGGCCCATCTTCAGGATGTAGAAGGGGGCTTCTTTCCCCAGTGTGGAGCTGAGCGCAGAAGGGAGCTTGGCTCTGCCTGGCAGGGCGTGTCTGGCAGCACTCCCCCCCCCGCTCCTCCTGCACAACAGCCAGACGAGCCACCGGCTCCGGGAGCATCCTGCGGGGAGGGATTCAGGAAAGGGCACAGCGCCTTTCCCGCACACTTACCCCCGCCACTCTTTCCCCCTTTCCCTCTCAGAGAAAAGAAAGAAGAAAAGCCTTTAAATCTGCCGATAAGCTAGAAAGGTGCAACAGGAAAGGAATGGCCAGGAAGGGGGAAGTTGCAAGGATAAAGAGAGCTCTGTTGCCCGGGTCCTTGTTGTTCTTGCTGTTGCTCCATTCACGCACCGAATTCAAATGGATATTTTACAGCTCAGCCCAGCTGAACAGGGGCTCAATGCCTGAAAGCTGCCGAGCTGCCTCGGCGGACATGGTCTGGGCCCGATATTACAATTTTCATAATACGCTTTTATGTAGCTCTAGCCTCCTCCGGTGAGGAGCCCGCAGAGCGGCTGAAAGGGGCTTTGAGAGACTGGGGAGCAGGGCTGCAGCGAGCTGCGAGCCCCCCGCCGGCGTGAGTAGCATCGCCTGCCCCGGCCTAGGGCACCTCCTTCCAGCACCAGCCCAGGGCTCCAACACGCTTCCGCACCCGCTCGGCTCCCGCGGACCGGAACGGACTGGAACAGACCCGGCGCACTGCTGGCCAAGTTTGCTGTGATATGCTGTGCCCAGGGCGGTGCTCTCCGCCCTTCCCCACCAACAAGCCCAGGGACAATGGGATAAAGCGGTGTTTCAGGCCGGTCAACTGCCGGCCACCGGCCACGTCCTAATCCCGAGTAAGTGTCAGGCTTCACTGGCCCCACTCGGGAAGAAGGCAAGGGAAGGGACATTCTGTCCCTCAGGCAGGCCGGGGGGACTCGAGAAGGCCTGAAAGCCACCGTTACACCTGTCCGGAGGGGAGGGAGATAGACAGTAAGGAGCCAGGAGTGTTATTTCCATGGGTAAAAGCCATGTCGGCTGAAAAATCTGTAACTGTATATTTATCATCCTGGGTAAGTCATTCTCTGCTGAAGAGTGTGTCAGGCTGAATCGTTAACCGGCTGGTACCGGTGGCTGGAAATGATATTCAAAAGGTTATCGGTTTCCCTTCAGGGCAAACCGTCGCTGCCTCGCCAATGCCCTCACGCCTCCACCCCGCTCAGCAGGTGCGTGAGCCCCGCTCGGCGCGTGAAAGCATCCTAGGCCTTGCCTCAGAGCTATTCTGCCAGAATCTTCCCTCTTGAGAGGCACTGAGCAGCAGTGGTTGAAGAGATAGTCACTTACAAAGAAAAGGGACTAAGCAGATATTTCTAAGGTCAGTTTTAGCTTCAAACGTGTGCTTAAGTATTTGCCTGATAGACTGAAAGAAAGGAAATAATAATTTTAAAAAGGGGGGTGATAATAAAAGGAAGGAAGGGAAGAAAGAAAAAGAAAGAAAGAAAGAAAGCTACATAAAGGTTAAAAAAGAAAAGAAGAAAAAAAAAGGAGAAAAAAAGGCTGTGGAGAGGACGGCCCCAACCCCGCATCAACCCTCCGATGTGCTGGGCAGTGGCACCGCAGTCCCACAGGGCTTCTCTTACCGACGCAGCCAGCAAGGAGGCAAGGAAGAAATCCTTATACCAATTTATAGCGTGACTGTTGCTGTTTAGCATGGAGCGCAAGGCTCCCTAAGGAACAAATGGCTATTTTCATGGAATACGAGTGTCTTGTCCACAAAACCTTGTGTAACTATTGCCCCGTGTCTCTAGCTAAGCTCCTGCTGAGGAATTATAAACACACACAGGGAAATTTTTTAAGCAACCCGAGTCTGGAGAGTGCTTTCTCTCTGCTGAGGTGCTGCCGGGGGCTGCTTGAGGGCTTTGCTTTCGTGCCTCCACGGTTCCAAATCCGCCGCTTGGCTGAGCCTCGGTGCCCGGAGCAGGGCGGCACCGCGGGCTCCGCTCCCTGTCACAGGGCAACGCCTATGCTCAGCTTCGCGGCACCTGCGGCTCCGGGCACCGCTGCAGAGCATCGTCCGATCACTTTCTCCCTCCCTCCGGCTGTGCAGAAGAGCTGGAAGAAGGGCGGTAGAAAAATGTCTCCTCTTGAACAAAGAAAGAGGGAAAAAAACCAAAACACCCCCTCCCCCCCAATCAACCAACAAAACAAACAAACGATAAAAACTAAAAAAACCGGGGTTTATTACTATCATGAGGAATTTCACCCAAGGTCTGCCTCAGGGAGGAAACTGTTCACAGCCCTGAAATTTGCACGGCGTGAATTGCTCTGCTTCACACCACGGGACCCGTGGGAAGCCACGAGCTGCTTTAACCCTTTCCCTATGCCTTTCCATGTGGTCCTCTGCAAAGATGCAGAAATGTTAGGCAGCTGGGCCACCTCCTCTCCTCCTCTTGTCGCCCCGAGAGACAGTGAGAGGCCGGGGACCCCGTCTGCGCTCTGCAGAAGGGTCCGGGTGCTCCAGGAGGACGTCTGTGCCCGCCACAAAGTGAATGCTGCCCTTTCTGGGTTGTTTTACTTGGGAACCCACTGCACTCATGTTACAAATGCAATTAATAGTAAAAGCAGCCTTTATCTGAGGAGTAGGAGGCAGCTGCACACTGCAGGTCATTATCCATTAGCGGGGAGTGTACAGCACTTAGCAGGGTTGTCGTGTTCAAGGGAGGGGAGGAAACCTAAAGCTAATGCCTTATCTCCGGTCCTCCTCCCTCCACCGCCTTCCTCTGCCCGAGATGGAGCGGGCTGGGCGTCGACAGAGTGTAGGGATCCGGCGGGCTGGCCCTCGTGGCAAATCCCAGGGGAATCGGAGGAGTTCAAGCTTCCTAAATATATATCCTTCTTTCCTGCCCTCTTCCCAGAATGGTTCTTCGCTTCGTAGCTATGGGCCACCCCAGGTCCCAACCGTGGAAAAGCGGCTCCGTGCCTCAGTTTCCCTATCCTGCAGACCCAGAGCAATGATCTTAGCTTAGTTTCCGAAACACCTCCAAAACGATGCCCTGTGCTGGCGATGCTTAAGGTGTTTCCACACCTCCGCGGGCCTCCCTTTCGACACAAGCTGCCCGTTTCAATCCCGCCCGGATGCGCTGAGCATCTGACGGGCTGGCCCGAGCACGGATTTTCCCCTTCAAGGCATTCCTCCTCCTGCTGGCCAGTAGCTGTGGGACTGGGTCAGGGAGCGGCCAGAAACCCGGGAGGCAGAATCCCCCTAGCCCCCCGGCCCCATGGTAGAGCTCTGCCAGCTGTGGCAGTTTGGCAGAATCTACCGAGGTCTCTGCCGGAGACTTTTAGGACTTCTCCTCCGTTAGACGAAGGACGATTCTCCCAAGTTCAAGAATACACTGAGCAAATCCAGCAGGTTTGGTCAAAACCTCTCTCTCTTGGCGACACTGAGCAAAATTCCTCCTTGACTGAGTGGTGAGCTGAGGTGAACCACCTGCCATCTGCTTGAATCTCGAGATAAGAAGAGATAATCTATTGATTTAGTTGCTACAGGAAAATGAGGGAGGAGGGAGAGAAAGAAGGAAAACAAAACAAAACAAACAAAACCCCCAAACCGAAACCAACCCTTTTCTGTAGTCTGGAGGGATGAAAAAAAAAAAAAAAAGCAAAGAAAAAAAAGCACCTTTTTGCAGCTCAGTGGGGAAAAAGGTCAAGTTACTATTGACAAGTATGTAAAGACATCTTATAACCATGGGAAAACATGTATAAATTGTTTCGACTCACTGCATTCAAAACCAGTGGAAGTGAATTACAAAACTGCACTTCTTGCATTGTTGGACTGAAAGGATATCTATTTATCATCTTATAAGACAGCTCGAACGATCTTTATCTGCTTTGCTCACTTTCTGACCCAAATTCAGGGGTTTTATGGAAAATTGTAGTCAGTTTGATTGATGAAATCCAAAGATGTCTAAAATGGCACCAAAGATCTCCAACTGTGCAGACTCCAACCGAGGGCTTCAATGTTGGCATTGTTCCTACGAAAAAAGTTGAGAAAACGAGCAAAAGTTAGGGAATTTCTGTTTAAAAACTTCAAATTTCAATGAGGATCCCGAACCTATTATCCCTATTCATGGGGAGAACTGTGTGAACATAAAAGTATTTCCCACACATGGCAAAACAACAACAACAAAAACCCCCTTAGTTTTAAGCCGCGACATAAACCTTCTTTGTAAAACGCTGAATAACCCTCTGCAGAAAATAAACCCGGTCATTCCCCTTTAGAAATCAAATAAGTTTAAATCGTGTAAACGGGAAGCTCACGAGAAAAAGCGTTTAAAGTGACTGGGGGGAAAATATATATATATTTTATCTGTGCGTCCGAAATAAAGGGAAGCCTTAAATTTAAAATTCGGAGACTCAATGAAGGATGAATTTTTTAACCCAGTATATGTCTTCAGAGGGCTGAATCCAGAGTTTAGAGGAGGCAGCTCGGAGAGAAAAGCTCTTTTCCAGCGCTTCTCGTCGGAGGAGGTTAAACCAGTGCCTGCCAAGGAGACCAGCCCTTGTCGCCCCCGGCCCCAGCCCACTCGGACCTGGCTGCAGCTTGGACATGGGTCTGTTTGTCAGCAGCTCCCCGGCTTGTTCAGGTCCACGCATTGTTGTGGAATACTGTCACCTGCCTAATTGTGCTAAATGGCCACCTCCTATTATTAATAATAGCTGGAACGTGGCTCCTAGACATGTTACCAAGGCTGGGAAGCTGATGAATGAAACCCCTACTAGGGAAAATCTTGGTAGCTGTCTTCTGTCGCATTACCCAAGGGGGCCGGCTATAAATCTTCCTTCATTTTAACCACGTTTACCCTCATACTCCTCCAGGCTAGGGATGCTGTGTTAAGATTGCACTGATGTGCCAATGCTTTGGACCAGCTGCTCCTAAATACAGACAAGTCCTTGTCAATTAAGCCATTGAGGAGCAGGGCCTGGGAGCTCTGGGGCATTTTAGCAGGCAGCAGTGTGCAGCCCCAACAATTAGCATCCATTTTGAAGGGACCTCCAGGGCACAACGACACAGGCAGGGAAGAATCAAAACACCAGGCAACTTCAATTCTGAAAACCGGTCACATAATGATACTGAACAGATCGGCCTAGGAGAAGTGAGCCAATCTTTCTGGGGAAGGACGTTTACTCGCTCCCCCAGCCAGGCTGTAGGGCCGAGGCACGCCGCAACCACGGAGTCAGAGGAGAT
Source organism: Galbula dea (assembly GCA_013399015.1). NCBI lineage: Eukaryota > Metazoa > Chordata > Aves > Piciformes > Galbulidae > Galbula > Galbula dea. Next base: position 515,355 of record VWZX01008009.1, read on the forward strand.
AAATGAACACATTCATTTGCCTGTGTGAGCAGAAGTTTCCTTTGGCGGTTCTTCTTTGTAACTCGATGTCACCTCAAGCAGCTGGTGGCATGCAATGCTCCCATGATCCTGGCCTTTGGCCCAGGCGGAGCTGGACAAGGCAGCCCGCTCCAAGGAGAAGAGCTGCGATGTCTCAGGTCAGAGAGGCCACGCTACCAGTGGAACAGGCAGAGCACTAGGAGTTCAGTTGAACAAAACCCGGAGGGGATTAGGGAGCCTGAGGCATCATTAGCGGAGGTGTTTGCTTAAGTCATTAGGAAGCCGGTAGCTAGGGGAGAAAAAGGCTTGTTCCACAAGGCACATCCCTAGAATCGCAGGGCTGGAAATGCGGAGGATATCACAGCACAAGACTATGTGACCCCACCAAGTTCAACAACAGAGCAAACAGCACATGCCATCAGGGACGGCAGTCAACCGGGAGGTAACAAAGAGGGGAGGGTACCGACAAAAATGTCCCTGTATTAGATATGGAAAAGTATGGAGACAAGGGCATGGGTCAATGAAAGTCAACAAGAGAGCAGGCTTAATGATAGAAAGAATTTAATATCAAAAATACATAAATCTATGTGGGAGGCAGCCTCAGAATAGGCGGAAAGGAAGGCAGCCTTGGAGTCAACATTGACTTGGTAATAGAGCCAGAATGGATAGCGCCAGGTTGTTAACATTTAACACAAAAGTTAGCGGGGAATAAAGGACGGAGGACCGGTTCCTTTAATTGTGGGTCCGCTGAGGGATTTCCATATGTCACACTAAATGGACAAGACCAGCTCCGCTCCGCAAGGCTTCTGCCGGGGAGACTCTTTCCCCCCGTTTACCTTCCTTCCCGATTTTTTTTTTTTTCCCCGTCTTTCCCCGCACACCCCCGCGGATCTCCGGCCTGGGTCCGGACAATGTCCTGACCCCGAGCTCCAGCGGGGCGGGGAAGGAGAGGACAGCAGCAGGTAGCCTGAGTTTGGGAGCCCATTCCTCGCGGGGCTTCCCTGCAGGCCTTCCCCTGCGCGTCGCGAGTCACTCGTTGCTGCCTGTCGCGACATGAAAATTAACTCCTGCTTCTTTACAACGTTAGGGAAGCACCCTAGTGGAAAGAAGGGGTCCGAGGGAAAAGGATCCCTCTCCCCCTTCTGCAGGGCTCGTTACAGCACTGTGAGGGGAACGGGTCGGGACTTCCACCGCCCTTGTAGGGTGATCTGGCCGTGTCAGGCTCAGGGAAGCACACGGACCGGGGGAAAAGAGTGCGCAGGTCTTCAAGAACCAAAAAGAAAAAGGAAAAAAAGAAAAGGAAAAAAAAAAAAAGAAAGAAAAGGAAAAAGAAATCCCCGCGCCCCTGATCAATACGGCAGTGTTTCCGCGCTGGTTCAGGAGGTCAGGCGGGCGTAGACACAGCATGGAGAGTTATTTATGTCAAGTCGGGTTATTGTAAACGAAATCCAGCAAATTGCACATAAGCTCCTCGGGGCCGCCAGTGGGCTCGTGGGCAGAGGTCAGTGTCAGTCAGTCTGTCCATCCCTCTGGAGACAGTAATTGTCCGGGGGCTGACACCGCGTCGGGGGCGATAGGCGGATCCATCCATCTCCATCCAGTTATCCCGGCGCCGGGGCTGCCCGCTGCTCCGAGGGTGCGTGGCACCGAGCCACGGCAGGGATCGCTCCCGGGAACACCACGCATGTCACGGCTCCCACGGGACGTGCCAGGCGGCAGAGCTGTCCCCGCTGCTCCCCGCGATCCTGCGCACCCCGTGCCTTATACTGCGCCTAGCCAGCATCCAGCATCCAGCTCCATCGGTCCCCTCTAATCCTTTTATTAATAGGGAAATTCTTCCTTTCTGACAATTTAATAGTCCAAAGTAATCATCTGCGTGACATTGCCCATCCGTCTTCTCAAAAGAGAAAACAAAGGGGATGTTTTTTCTCTGGGCCTCTCCAGATCTTTTTCTATTTTGAGAGGGGCTCCCCACAATGGGTTCCTTATCAACCGTAATGGTTATGTTTATGAAACCAGCGATACCAGTGTATGAAGACAATTTTATGCCTAATTAGATAATGATGTAAGCAAGGGGGAGACAAAAAGGGCTTGTTTGCTGTGGCTGGGTCCCCCGCCATCACTCCTGGGCGAATATATCGCCTCTTCTGTCCCTTACGTCCACTATTTTTATAACATCTCGTCCATTAGCTCCTCAGACTGTTTATGATACCGTGGACAGTTAGTAAAACAGCTCAATTTAGCGGTAGATTAAAGCAATTTTGAAACATGTTCCGAAGGGAATCGCACGGGAGGCGAAGAGCAGCCCTCTCCGATCCTATCCAAGGGGACTTCACCTCTGGGAAGACTCCAATAACTGCAACCCCAGCCCCACTCGATTAAGGGATAATTTTTAATATATATGCAATAAATGTTCACTTTGTTAGATTGAATGACAGACAATAATATCGGCAAATCTTCATATCCATCCATTACCGGCAAATGAGCCGCACAAAGAACATATTTGCTTTTGATTAATTTATTTGCAGACTCTGTTTGATAAAGCAATAACTATTTGGTTAAACTTGACATTCGGTCTTCGGGGGGTTATCAGACCAATTCCCTCTCGTTCGCCGGTGATAATAAAGCTGTTTAAACGGGATTAATTATTAATTGGTTGCAATTAATTTCCTCTCTTCTCCGCTTCGACAGACAATGAGGATCACTCACTCCCAAACAAAAGACTGCCGTAGGAGCATCCTTGCCCCATCCACATCTATCTGTTTGTTTGTCCATCTGTCCCTTCGATCACTCCTGCTTCCTCTACACTGCAACTCAGTCTGCCTTTCCGAAGTGCTCTATCTGTCTGACGGCAGGTATATCTCCCCATCGGGGCGGGGTACGGGGTCTCCGGGACACCCGTTCGTGCTCGCTCTCCCCGGCCGGTGACGGCCGCTCCTCCCCGGGCGCGGGGTGCGGAAAGCAGGGCGGCCCTGGCCCCTTCGAGGGGCTGGTCTGAGCCGGACCTGACCGAGCAGGGATCCCGGGACAGTGGGCAGGGATGCGGTCTGTTGGAGGACGAAACTCCCCAATTCAGCCGCAGTGATGAATTGCTGTTCCTCCCCCCCTCTCCCTGCCTCTAATGAATGGGCCGGGAGCACGGATAGTCCATAGTGTGTTATATCTTCATCAAACTGTGAAACCCCTCCCTTTACTAATAATCTGTCACAACTTTACAGAACACACACTGAGACCAAAGGGAAGCCCCTGCCCTGCTGCCTGCCCCTTCCCTCCCCTGTCAGGAAGGGCTTTATCCTGCGAGGGAGCACGGGGGAGGGGTTCTCTCGCCGCCGAAAGCTTTCTGTGGCCACTGTCCGGCCTCTTCCCTGTCGGCTGTTCCAGGATCCCCTGTCCAAAGGGTTCTGTGCCCCCGTAGGAGACTCCCTGGCCGCTGAGCCCGGTCCCTCCCTGCTGGCTGCAAGATGCAAGCCGAGTTGTGCTCAAGGCAGCCGGGGCAGGGCGAGAGGAATGCACCCGGCGAAATTCACTGCTTCCTCAGCATGATTTTTAGTACAGGGACACACAAGGCCAGGAGGGGGGAACCCTTTCTGCTGTACAAACGGAGAAGAAATAACTAAGGCGAGACCCAGAATTATCTTCCAACTCCAGATCTAGCTCTTTCCACTGGTGTTTCTCTCAGAAGTATCTAAATCTCCTGTCTCTGTTGGGTGTTCGCATTTTGAGCAGATGCATCGTCCAGCAGCGATGTTTGCCCGTTGCCCTCTACAGATAAAAACAACAACCCAAACCAGTTGCTTAAAACTAAGTAGAACAGCGGGAGATGCCATGGGTGATAGGCGGCAGGTACCCACCAGCATCCGTGTGGCCGCGCCCCGAGGCTCCGAGCCCAGTAGCGTACCCTCTGCCTGCAGCCCCGGAGAGCTCCTGCCTGCTGCTCTCTGCGGTTCTTTACCTAGAGAAAGGGTCGTTCCGGATTATTCTACTGTTAGCAATAGTCATTGCTGTGTTCGGGAATAGTTTAAGGCGTAAAACTAAGGCAGTGAAAGACATTAGTCTAATGGGGTTTGTCGTGTAGAAGCTGTTGATATTATGTTGTCATTCATCTCATTTAAAGTCCGAAGAAATGCATTCATGAGATTGTTTCTTTATTTTTTTTCCCCCTTTCTCCCCCTGTCTTGCTGTTTTAAAAAACATCGCTTTCTTTGGCTGTTTGCTTTAGGGGCTTTTCATCTGCGTGTTTCAGATAAGAAAAGAAATCAGATTCTTTTATTTTTCGATTGGATCCGTATTCCTTTTGATGTTCCCATTTAGTGCCTTTGACTTCTCCTGTGAATGGCAGTCTTTTGTTGCCGTCCCACATGCCCTTTAAGAAATTCTCCCTTAAACGCCTGGTACCCGCTGATGGATCCGTTTTCAAATGGACCAGAAGGAAAATGCAAGGAGCGAGAGGCCCGTTTCCTTAGTAATTGCTCTCGTTTGGGTGAAAATGCAGATATTTTGTCTGATGTGGGAGTTTTGGGAGCAAGAGCATCAGCAGGGGTTTAAAACAAAGATTGTCAGCTGCGAACTCGCTGCATAAGGCGAGCAGCTCGCTTGATTGCCTTTGGTGTCAAAGTTGGGGTATCCTCCAAAGCGGGGAGCGACATGCGAAAGCTCCCGATTGTCAGAGGCGGGCGGCGGAGCGCGGGCAGGGGCTGAGGGCCAGCCGGCGGCGGGGCTGCCACCTCCGGGCACAGCCTCAAACACCCCTATTTCGGCAGCATCGCCAGAAAAAAAGTTGATGTTTGTGACATACATGTGTATATATATCTATATATATATATATATCTGCGTTCATATTCATATGGGTCGAGAGATGGATGGGTGGATGATTGCCTGCGTGTGTACTCAAATACTGCTGGCGCTAAAGAAAGATTCGCGTCTCCCAAATTACGCTTCGGAAGAAGCTGTTGTAAAATACATTCTGCATCTCAGAGCGCAAACGCTCCGAGCCCTGGCAAGCGTGGAGGACATCGCACCCAGTCGAAGGTGGTCAGAAGCTAATACTCACAGGCGTTCCCGGAAAGATATTTTTTTTCAGTCTATCACCGTTAAATAAGGACCTTTCCCCCCACTTTGCCTCTTGGAGCTTTAAATATCTTTGAATAATCGGTAAGCGATTAGAAATCGTTTTCAAGAAACGACTTCTAGGTCCGTGGTGCAGGATCAGCTCCGTCTCCTACAGAGAACCACTCCCTAAGCCGGAGACGGTTTTCTCCTCCAAGTACAGCATTTTTTCCTGTCACTCGCCAGGGCTATAGCGTTGCAAAACCATTTCCTGACCATTTTCCTTTTTTTTTCCGCTTTCCTTGTATAAACTCTGTTCTTTTACACCATTGCGTCTCAGAACACTGAAGGAAAAGTAAATGCTAACAGAAATAGCAAAAGGTCGGATACATGACTTAGAGCTATTAAATTCCACCCATCAGAGCGCGGTATTTCGGGGCTGTGATGGGAAAAGGCTGGGGTGAGCCTTTGAATGGGACCCGGTGAGCAGGTGAGGGTCGAAGGGACGGAAAGCCTGGAGCTCCCGGCAGGTAGTGAAACCTCAGCGCCCCCCGCTTCTCTTTTTGGCAAGGCACTGCAGCGGCCGACCTAAAATCATCCCTTTTCTCGTGGGGAGCTCTCTAGGACAAATACCCTCTTTCCCCAAGCAGCAAGAGCTAACAAGGGTCCTCCAAGTCATCTGTTCTCCAAGGAAAAATATCTCGCACTGAGACAGGGGATGGAAAAAAATCAAGCAAGATTTTCTTTAGAATACAAATATAGGAGAAAAACTTGCGTATATTTGGAAATAAATTTGTAGCCAGACATAATATTTCGATTCTGCAAAGACAATGGCAATAAGAGCGGAGTGAAAGGTACCTTACTTACGTTTTAGGCGAGCGCCTTCCCTTCCTCACTGACCTGCCTCCTGTGCTGTAGATTATTTTATACATTTCTTCCAGATACACTTATAAACAAGTGGAAATTTTGCATCCTACCCACTCCATTTTATACATGATGAGCCATCAGTAATAGGATTATTAAACAAAAACCGTCTGAGGCGCTGGCGTTAACCTTTTTTAAAATGGCTAATTAGGTTTTGCACAGAAAAATTAGATTTAACATTGCTTACATTGCCTACATTTTCAGTTGATGCTACAATAATTTGGGGGGCAGGATGGGTAAAACAATTCGAAGACATTATAAAAAATTAACTATTTTAACATATATTATAGGTCCCCTACACCAGCATAAGGCAAAGAATATTTTCATGATCAAATATTATATACATAAAACTAATTATCTCTCGCGGCTGCCGCCATCAATTACGCGGGAGAGCAGAGCGGTGCGGAGCGCCCTCTGGCGGCTGACTGCCGGAATGGGCCGGCAGGAGCCGCACGGTCTGCTCCTCTCCTCCTCTTCCCCTTCTCAGTAATTTTTTGGGAAAAAAATGCCCTTTTAATTGATCTACAGCTTGAAGGCACCAATTACAGAAAATAGGGAGGATGCTGTTTTGATCTGGGCTGTTCTCCACAGAGACAGGACAGATGTGACAGTGTGAAAGTAACGCATTCTACACAAAGGGAAATCCCTTCCCTTCCCCCTTTCCTCTTTCCTACCTTCCACACATCTTTTACTCCTTCCTCCATTTCTTCTCCCTTTCCTCCCTCCCTTCCTTTCTTACTCACTTTCTCTTTATTTCTCCTCCTATCTCCCTGGAGAACCTCTTCATATTTTCTCTCAGAGCTTTTCCCACTGCGTGTGTTTCCCTGTACTCACAAGCGGGGCACAGAGGATCGCCACGGCCCTGCCGTACCCAGAGATTTCTCTCAAGCCTGGGGCTTTGAGAACGGCTGCTGGCTCCGAGTCCGCCAGGGCCGAATCCTGCGGGGCCGGCTCTGCCCGCAGGTGTTGGTGGTTCCCCCTCTTGCCCACCCGGGACCTTCCAGCGCCCACCAGCAGACGCGGCATCTGATAAGGGGCTGGGACCTCTGTCCTCGTGGAGAAGCCGCGCATCTCCCACCCGCAGGGTCAGGGCGGCTGATGTCCCCCTGCCATGGCCGCCTGATTGTATTCGGGTTTTATTTAGGAGAACCGGGCGGCGGAGAGCTTTCCAAAAAGCTCGGCGACGCAAGGAGAGGCAGGTGAGCAGCGCATCACCCGGCTGCTAGTTCTCATGTCGTCCCTCTCCCCTACTGCTGTTAGGAACAGCGTTTTTATTTAGTCCTGCTTTCAGAAACACTCAAAGGCAGTCGACACCGGCAGTTTAATCTCAGAAGAATCTGCAGATAATTTCGCAGAAAGAAGCCTATCTTTAAGGCCTGCTCTATTTCTTCCCTAGCTATTCACCAGAGACAGTTTGCTTTCTAGCGGGGTTTAAGAGCAGAAAACCTAAAGGGGCCATCAGAGGAGGAAAAAGCTTTCAGCAGAAACAAACTGAAACCTGTAGAGTTTGTCTGCCACAGCAGCATCCACTGCAAAACTGCCTGTCCGCTTCTCATCTCTATGGTGGGCTGCTCTCTTTGCAGGACCATTGCAGAGAAAGGCAGTAAAAGAGACATCTGCCTTGTGCAACAGCAGCAGGAAGCAAAATACATCAGAAGGCACTTGACTGAGGTTTTTCTGAAATGGGAAAGATAAAAGAGTATTAGTTCTTTCTAGAAAATCTTTTCCTATCAGAATAGATAACAAGGTCAGCCAGTCATATGTGAAGGGGCAGTATTTAGAACAAACCCCTCGTTATTCAATTTAACATTTAAAATGCAACACTAAAAGCGTTCTGTCATCATATCAAATACTCTCCTTGCTTTGGAGGCACAAGCGCATCTGTCCAGTTTTACAGGTTGCTTTTCCCCTATGAAAGCTTTACTGAGTGTCATATAACTTCCCGATGTCACCATCCAGGCTCTCCATTATGTTTATTAGCATTCAGCCCCTCCAGGACCGTGCTTTCTGCTATTCCTATAGCCTCTATTTTTAGCAGGTGAGCCCCCCAGCTTTGCTGTTCTACGGCTACAGGCTACAGTCAGTGACTCCTGCACTAAAACTAACATTTATTTGAAATCTAGGTTACATAGATGAACAGTGTGATACTGTATGGAGACACCCATGTAAGATGTAAATGAGCACATTTTTCTTTGGCTAATTTAGTCTTCTCAGAGGTTTGCAACTTTTTCTAGTCTGAATTATGTTTTTTACAAGTATCTTTTATGGCACAGTGTTGAGCTGTGTAGGCATACCCTTAGGCAGGAGAGTGACTGGGACCTCAAGACCGTTCTCTGATCCATAAGCACCACAGTTTACAAGAAGGGAGAGAGAAATACTGTATCAGCTTCCCCTCTATGTGACCTAGAACATGTGTTGCCCTCCAAAAAATCTGCCGAAGTACATAAAATATAGAGATAACTGCATTTTCTCCACAGGGGTATAAATCTGTTTACCTTCATTTTAGGACTTCCCCTCTGCTGCTGTGTACCTCCCAGGTAACCACTACTGGCACTCACAAACTAGTACCTCCCCAGCTTATTTTCCCAAGAAGCAGAGCCTTGTGGTTGAGGACAGAGCACACCTGCTTCACACCTCCACCATATTGTATTGCAGTCTTTTACCTGCAGGCTCCTTCCCCTAATTCCGTCTTAGGCTGTTCTCAGGGACTTTGTCAGGAGCAGTTAAAAGCTGATAATCTAGTCATTGATCTTCTGTAGCACTCTTCTGTGCAGAGACAGATGGTACTTAATAGACTGTATATTCCCCGTTTTGCAGACTAACATTCACTTAACCATCCAGGAAGGAAACAAAGCCTTTTCTATGAAATCATTATCAACATACCATCAATAAGTAGAAAAGGTGAATCATACATTTTAAAAATTGAAACATAGGCTTCTGTTACCTTAACAGCACACAGCACTGATCCACACATTCAGCAATATGTTACAGATGGACATTTTATATGGAACTATGCAAATATTTGGAACAAAAACCTGAAATATCCTACCTTTCTTTCAAAATTTGCTGTATTCCATTAAGACTACTGCTCCTAGAACAGACTACAAATATATTTTATATATAACAACTTTCTCTAAGGACCCTACATTTTGGTGTACAGTGCAGAAGGTTTTTTATTGAAAATAAACAGCTGAAATGGGCCATTAGGACAGTTAGCCCAGAAGCATGCTTTGCCAGGTTCATTGCTTACAGTCAGGACCAGCAGTATAATGCAATTACATGGCTATGTACTCTGTGGCATCTTAGGAAAATACATCTGATCATATGTCTGTTTTTCTCTGGTAAAAAGAGCTTGTGGACAGCTTGATGGCAGGATATGGCTGGTCTTTGTGTGCGGCGATAGCCAGACTGATGGTAAGGATTAAAGACTAAATACTGTAATTGCCTGTGATTTTATTTGGTTTTGAGCAACATTTTGAATATTTTTTATATGTAAGTCTCATTGGCAGGGTTTTAGCCCTTTCTCATGGATGGATGTGATTTTCAGGGAAAACTGTACCTGGGACTATGTTTTAGTAGTCCTGGCAGAGCACAGAGGCAGGGATTGCATATTTTATCCACACACACAGAGAATCAGATTCTGGCCCATTTTATTTACTTATGTAGACAGTCATTTTGCCATATAGTCTTTTATAAACACCTGAAAGAAGGAGTAAGTTCTTCTTACCCTGATTGTCTCATTTTGAGTGGATCTTGACAGTTTAGTAGATAAAAGCCTGGGACCTAATAATTTCCTACCATGCAGTCAAACATCCAGGAGAAACTAGTTCCATTCTGATGGAATCAGAATTTCCAGTATGAACAAGATCTCATTTGGTTATAGGTTTTGTAAAAAAAATCTTACAGCAGAAACATCTTTAATTAGTACAGTAATTATTAAAGGTATCAAGAGCAATTTGGATCTTGAGCTGGGAAACTTCTTTTAAAAGCAACAGGTATTGCATAGAGTTGACAGTTGATTTCCCCAGGTTAAAATGTCCCATGGATAAAGCCACTCTGAGCCCACTACATAGGCCATGGAGAAAAAGGGCCAGAATAGAGAGGGTTTTTTTCATCTCTATGGCTTCTTAGTTTCACTAAAGGGCAAGAGCCATATTTGCTCAGGATAAGCCAGAAGGTGCCTGCGTATTAGTGTCTCGGTGATAATGCATAGTCTAGGTAGTCTATACTACTAAACCAGGACTAAGCAGTATGTCTCAGAGAAGGCTTAGGTGGAACCTTCTTACTCTCTACAACTACCTGAAAAGAGGTTGTAGCAAGGTGAGGGTTAGTCTGTTCTCCCAGGTAACGAGTGCATAGGACAAGAGGAAATGGCCTCAAGTTGCACCAGAGGAGGTTCAGCTTCTATATTAGGAAAAATTTGTTAACTGAAAGTGCAGCTAAGCATTGGAACAGGCTACCCAGGGAAGTGGTGGAATCACTGTCCCTGGAGGTGTTCAGAAAACATGTAGATATGGCACTAAGAGACATGGTTTAGTGGCATGGTAGTGTTGGGTTGATGGTTGGACTTGATGATCTTAGAGGTCTTTTCCAACCTTAATGATTCTATGACTCTGTTACCAAATTGAAATGACCAAACAACTTGCGTCCACACTGCCTTCTGGCTCCTTTACAGATTTGCTTTGGAGAAAGCTGATGGAGGCAACCTAAAGCAGACACAAGGAGCATAATAGGAGCTGGCAGTGTGGATGATCTACCAGTCAGTGGATGATCTACCAATGTGGACTGCTCAAATTCACTTTCTGAATCTTCTTTATTGAACAGTTTAAATACCCCAAACATTACACTGACTACCCTGGATTTCTACTGCAATGAGAAATGGTGGTGTGGAATGATCATATGAATCTATATAATTCATGTTTACACTCTCTATTGTGGTCCAAGGTGAACATAAATATCTGCACCATAACATTATCTAAAGACTTCTGGATGACTATGTGGGATGGATTGCAGAGAGTGGACAGGAGTCAACGACTTCCCTAAACAGGCAGGATAAGAATCTTAGCAGATAGGTCTTTGAATTAAGATTGTCATTGCATTTTATAAGGATGTGTTTCAGCAGCATCGTTAACAATTATGATATTAAGGCACAGGGGTGCTGCCATTTATGCTCATCTAATGACGTAAGTCAGTGGCACAAAAGGATGAAATTGAGTTGTAGTTTAACATGTAACTCAAACTCTATTTCATCTAGTAAAATATTTGTCTTTTCTAGTTCCTTCTACTTTTAGACTGGTAAAGACACTGAACTGTGTGGTGATTTTGCTACCTAGACAAATATCTATAAGAAACAAGTATGAAACCACTAAACTGATTTTCACTTGTGATTTTAAAACAAGATTTCACAGTAGGTCTCTAGTGGCAAGATCTAACCAAAGATTAATCCCAAGTCACCCAGCTGTTTGGTATTATGCTTAGGAAGTTTATTCTTCATAAAAATAAAGCTCAATTTTGTTACCAGATGTTAATGCCTTTACTCAAACTGATCTCAGCTGATAGCATTACTCAAAAAGCTTTCAGCAACTGAAAATTGAATAATTGAAGCACTATCTCTATGCATAACTAATACCTATGGTAGACATTATCAAACTAGATGGCTTGATAGTCAATATTTGAATAGGAAAGTACAGCTGTTCACACCAATCTCCAGAGCAGAATGAAATCAGATGACTAGCGACCGAACAAGCTAGGTTCATGAAAACTATCTTCGAATATTATGAGTTGAATATAAAGAATGCACAGAACAGATCAAATCCAAAATGCAATACTGTATTTCTATTCACTGGGTATCAATGTGCCCCTTTTATCAGTCTTTCAGAATTCAAGAAAGTCGTGATTAGATGGCACGAGTGTTCCATTTTCAAAAGAACAGATAAATAGCATGAAAGTCCCCTTAAGAGTTTAAGAAGAAATTCCCCCCTCACTATTTCTAGTTCCTAGTAAACTTCGCTGTTCTTTGAGAAATACCATTCCTTCAAGATATCATGCAATTCTACATCTGCACATGCCAGAGATACTTGGATGCCAACACCACTGAAAAAGTCCTTCAATATATTAAATACTTCTCCTAACTACCCTTCTTGTCATAAAAATTATTCACTATTCATTTCTAGTGACCTTTTCTCACAGAGTCAGATTGGTTTATACTATAAACAAGAAGAATCTTAGTGCAAGGGTCTCCAATGAAATGAGTTAATTATACAATAAATGATGAACAGAACTTAACACTACTATTTTGCGATCATCATCATTCTGTGCTTTACTGCATTTGTTATTGCCACTTCTAAAGCCTCAAATGAGGCTATTGAGACTTTGTTGAATACTGCACTTGCTCAGATGAAAAAAATTTTGAGGCCATGCCTGAAGTAAGTGGAGTCCTATCAGTCAACTTATGTGCACTTTTTGTTTACGGAAACAATAGAAATGTAGTGCCCCTGCCCCGTTTAGTCTTCAAGAACAATAGGTAGGCACAATCCAGTTTCTGGTTATTTAGAAATCCGGATTATCATGAACAAACTTACCTGAGAGGCAAGGCAGGAAGTTACTGTTCCAGTAGGCATGGAATAGAAATGATCATATCATAATGCTCTAAATGTCCATTAAATCAAACCACTAGAAAATTACAGAAACCAGAAATTCATCCAAGTTTCTTCACCCATTTACTATGAAAGATGTCTTAGTAACTACAGTATTCCAAAATATGTTCCAAATGAGGTTGTGCTCCCTAGTTTGTTCATTCACTGGGGTTTGCTGAGAAGATGTGATTCGCATCCAATATCACATGGAAATGAAGAATGTTAGGGGTTGGAAGGGACCTCTGGAGATTATCAAGTCCAATCCTTCTGCTAAAGCAGGCTTACCTAGAGCAGTTGCACAGAATCGTGTCCACATGGGTTTTGAATATCTCCAGAGAGGCAGACTCCACAGCCTCTCTGGGCAGCCTGTTCCAGTGCCCTGTCATCCTGAAATGAAGGAAATCTTTCCTCATGTTCAAATGGACTTCCTGTGTTTTAGTTTGTGCCTGCTGCCCCTTGTGCTGTATTTTCACTGGAAAGAAATTCGTCCCATCCTCTTGACGCTTGCCCTTTAGATATTTGTAACCGTTGATAAAATCCCCTCTCAGCTTTCTCTTCACCAAGCTAAATAGCCCCAGGTGTCTTAGCCTTTCCTCATAAGAGAGATGCTCCGGTCCCCATATCATCTTTGTAGCCCTCCACCGAACTCTCTCTGGTAGTTCTTTGTTTCTCTTGGACTTGGGAGCCCAGAACTGGACACAATACTCAGATGTGGCCTTACTAGGGCAGGGTAGAGGGGGAAGATAACCTCCCTTGACCTCCTGGCCTTGTCACAACAGAATCGACTGCAAGGTTTTCCAGCACTGACAGGGACATAATGAAAACAGATGTTTTCTGACCTTGCTATCTCTTGTAGAACAAGACATGACATCTTCAGAAGAGGTGAGAAACCACAGTTTATTCTTTTAGCATAACATAATGTATTTTATTACTAACTATGCCTTTCCCTTTAGCTACAATTTGGTCCTCCATTCTCATTTTTATCAGTTTTGTAGCACTTTGTCTCCTCTCTGGGACATGCATATCCTGGTCCACAGGATATCATACTTAGGATATGAAAGACATTTGTGTCCTCATGATGGGCATGTATTTGACCAGGTAATGAAAACAAAAACCTGTTTATTTTCCTATGCTAAATATTTTTTTCACATATTGAATATTTATTTTAGTTTAATGATTCGCTCATAAATTTAACATTTATTGAAGTTACAACAAGAAGACTGATGTACATATTCTTACTTTTTTAACTCAAATGTGTTTGACTTTTGAATGATTATTTTTCAGTTTTATTGCTAAGTATAGATAAATTCTCTGATAAGCACTATGCAAAGTTAAGACAAGTAAATATTTGATTGACACATGTTTTTATTTTATTGCATGAACTGATGCTCACAGGTGAAAATAATTAAATTTAATGTGACTGGGGAAGGAATTACAGACATGCTGCTACAGCATATATAATTTTTATTTTCTTATTTCACCTTTACTTGAATACTTCTCTACAGATGACCTCACTAACCACTTACTTATTTACTGATGGACATTCATGTAAATAAATAAAATAAAATAAAAAAAGCTTAAATATATTTTGATTTATATCTATTTATTTTAAACTATAACAACTTGCAATTGTTCAGTTCAGGGTTATTTTCAATAAATAGCTATCTTATAGTAATTGTATTATTTTCAAAACCAAGACTAAAGTAGCAGCTCAGCTTGTTGATGCTGTATTGATGAGGAAGATTGTGAGCTGTAACACTTCAGAATAGCTGCGCTGTATGATTACAGATCACCTATATTCTTTCATCTGTATCTTAGTAATCAATATTTTTCATAATGATGGAATTCCTGAGAACATTATTCTGTTATTAATCATCACTGTTACTCATCACTTTAATTTCTATGAAACCTTAAGAGTCCGTATCCTTCAGTACCCCTCAGCAGCAACACATGCTATTCCTTCATGCATTTGTTACCCTGACAATGATGGATGTCACACCCATCACTAGTTCCAGTTTCTTCATTTTTGCTGCTTAAGATCCTCACTTTTCACAGAATCATACAAATATTGATGGAGGGAATACCAGGGGCAGGTGGTACAACCTCCCCTTTGAAGTAGGACCATAGCTGAGTCTTGAAAATCTCCAAGGGTGCAGATTCCACTACCTCTGAGCAACTTACAGCTGTGTGTAAATAATTCTCTCATTTCTAATTGCTCATTTCACATTTCTCAAGAACATTCCTGCCACTATCTGCTTCAGCTTTCTTCTTACACCTCAGTTTTCTACTAACTGATGTTCCTTTTTCTGTTTTAAAACCTCTATTTCTCTGATTTTTTCTACTTGTGCTAAAACTAGCATGCAAATGAAACCTTTTCCTTTTCACTGTTTTCCCATTTTCCTTTTTATACCCTCTGCCAGTCTTAATTCTAGAATGCTGCTTAAAATCCTTAGCATGAATCACTCTTAGTGGCCCAACATCTTCATATCTTTCCTACCACACTCATAATGAATTTACCTGCTGAGGACACCTCATAGTTTCTGCCTCCCTAGTGGGTTATCAGGGCTGGGTTCCCTTTCCTTTAAGCATCTTTCCAAGCATATAATTACCCATGAAGTCACTGAATTTTGTCACGTCAGATAAACTTCCAGAACTTTTTTCCAGCTCCCAACAGAACTATTTTAAACTGTACATATGCACATTGTTTCTTGCTGCAGACAAATGATTCTGAAGGAATCACATGACAAGCTTGCTAGACTTTTTAATATTTCAAGCCTTTTAACAACAGTCCTCTCCCTAATATCATCCATGAAGATTAAAACCAAGGTGCCAGAAAAGAACTATCTGTGGTGTTCTTGGGCAAGCTGTAAGGTGAAGTAACCTTATCTACGATAAAGATTTTTTTAAAGAAACTTCCACTTTACCTTTGATTAGGAAAATGAGATCAAGGACATCTGCTCACTTTTCAGAAGTGTGCAACTCATCAAAATTCCTATAAGCAAGGAAAAATAAACTCACATAACTCATAAAAAATAACTCATTAAAAGTGTCATCAAACCTCATTGAAGAAGCTAACAGTGGTTATAAATGTTTTCTACAGACATGCCCTGAATTGCCTGTGCTTCTCTTCCTGTGCCACTGACTGATACATCATTGCCTTAATTTTCAGAAGCTGTCATAACATGTGCCCATGTCAATAATCTTGCTCTGTTTAACTCTTTATTTTACTTAAGAACCTGTCTAGATTGCTTACAATTTCCTTTCTATACTGACAGATATCTTCCTTGAACTTCAATCCCTCTGCGCTTTACCTTCCTGATAAATAAGTAACTAGTGGCTATATATAAGAAACTAAAGATTGCCAAAGAACAAATGTAAGGTAGCTCTTTTCTGCTGAAGTCATAACATGGAAGGCTGAATTCAATGAGAAGTTATGAGCCTCAAAGAATACGCTTCCATTACCAGTCACTGTGGTCAATATATAAATCGGAAGCAGTATGACTGAGCAAGACACTTATCCTTGACTTATCAGTAGACTATCTGACTAATTGGTATCCTTGAGGATTTTTGTACCTCAGTAAGAACATTTTCTGGGATATAGACAGCTTGATTTCATTCAATTTCATGCCACTTCAGCACATGATTAGATCAGATTTAAATGGATGGACTTTACCCATGATGGTTTGGAAGGACAAATCTAATTAACTTAATTGTCTTTCCATGTATTCTTTATCTTTTCTAAGTTCTAAGCTCTTACTGATTATTAGCAGCCACAAAAACCTGTTAGATAAAATATGCATATACTTTTTTTGGGCAATGATGATAAACCTGTATTAATCTAATTAAATTATAGAGAATAAAACAACAAATAAAGAAGGATTAATTATATAAACTGCAATGCTCAGAGCATTTGCCTCCTATGTTTGGAATTGGATATGCTGTGAATGAATAAAAAACAAATAAAATTTCTGGATGGGATCTCACAAAGAATGCAGAAAGTTACTGATTTCAGAGCTTATATGTACTGCAAAGTGCTTTTAGAATTTGGTATCTGGAACATGTGGTAAAAGATCAAGAATTATTTATGTACTATAATAAATGATCCCCACTGGAACCATGTTAGGAAGACATCCAGACTGTGTAAAACCCATTCAAAACCAAAACCTTCTTTCTGAAGACTCCTCTAATTGTAGTGAGGATTTCTATGCATACCTCTAAAACATTTACTGTCTAGGTACTTTTGTAATTATCCTAAGAGAGCAAATGGTACTGATGGAAATGAACAAATGTCTAAAGATGCTTGTGGACGAAAGCAGATGCAGCTTTGGGGGTTCTGTTGAGTGATTTTACTTTTTAGCTAAAGCTCCTCTAAATAATTGCACTTTGTGAAACTAACAGCAAGTTTTTACAGACAATGCCTGCTTCTAGCAATGATAAGACCTCATGTTTAGATTTACTAACAAACCAAGGTCAGTGCTAAATCTTGTGTCTCATATTTGGGGTGCAGAGTAAAAGCTGCACCTACAGGGAGAAGCAGGCAGGAGAGGTGACTCTAAACCAAGTAATCCTTTCCATACACGCCATATGCAATATAAAACTGAGGGTCAGTTCCTTCTTCTTCCCTTTTTTCCTTCAATGGCTGGCATGTGAGGAGAACTGTGTTCTGACCTCGATCCTGATCCACAAGTTTTTGAATCCAGCTCCAGGATCCAGCCCCTGAGCCTGGTTCCCATCTGCTGTTGAGGCATTCTGCTGCAGTATCAGTGGTGACAGTGACATAGTCACCATCGAGGGGATTTGGGTTCAGTATTGATTATTTGTATATATTTGATTGTATCATTATTTTCATTGAAGTAGTTTTAGGGGTATTTTTCCAATCCACAAATCTCTGTGTCTCTCTTATTCCATTTACCCTTCCTGTGGCAGGGGGAAGAGGGGGCAATAGAGAGCATCTGTCACTGGGTTGAGGGTTGGCCCATCCCTGACTCTCAACATATACTTATGGGAAGTCTTTGGCTTGTGTCACCTTCAGATAAAAGCAGAAAATATCTCAGTGGTTCATTTGGATTCAGCTTATACAGCTTGCAGCCCTCATTATTTATCTGCAAACATCTGCTTATGGTGAATGAGTGGCAGCAGTGTAACCCTGTTCATGTATATGTCTGCTGAAAGAAACTGGACCATGTTAAATAACACCATAGTGTTATTAGTCTTTAGGTATTCATGCACTACTGTGTCAAGTATTACTGTCACCAAACTGTGGTTTTTTTGCTCAGTTCATATATCAGACAGGATTTCAGAAAGAGAATATTTATTTGCACATTTCTATGCATACATACATCTAACATTCCTTGCATCATGAACAGAACTTCTTGGGAAAGCTCACATCATTGTGGTTTTGTCCCTTGCTCTATTTTTATTCCCTTATTGTAGCCTGTGATTAGCAGGAGAAAAGGAACCTGTTACAACAATTCAGCACTGAATTCAGTACTGATCTATATCCCTCCAGACACTTCTTCAAGCTTCAAAAAGTTTACTTATCTCTCTTTTCTGCTGTGATATTTCTAATCAGGCAGTGCAGGTAGCTGAAAGTTCATATCTATAATTTTGTTCCTTCATTTGCTGATAGTCTCTTGCTTTAGAATTCTAAAATCTTTCTAACCTTCCTTGCATTTATTAAAAGAACACTTGCCCATCTTTCTTTCCATTCTTAAGTTTCCAATATTTGTCATGTTCTTAGTAGATTGGACATTGCAAATAAGATACACCATTAAGGCTGCTCTCTCATTCAATCACATGCCAAGCCTTGTGGCAAACCTCCACTGTTTAAAAAGATTTATATAAACTTATCATAGTTCTTTGTACCATCTTAAGCTTATACTCATAGCTTCTGTGTACCTTAATAACACAGGGATATACCAAAATGCTGAAAGTTACGAAAATGCTGACACAGAAAGCAACTGGAAGGAATATCTTCCTATTGAGCACATCTTCAACAAGGTTGTGGTTTCTCTTTTTCAGTGCTTTGGCAGGCACTCAGTGATTAAAAGGGCAATCTTTTCAGAAGGATGAGCAAATGGAAACTCCAGCTGTGAGGGAAAAGAAAGAAGACCATCGAGCAAAAATCACAAAGATAGCTGGTAGAGAGAGACAGAAGACTTCTGTTTCTTTTTCTGAAAAATGGAACAGGCATTGACCCAATGTCCTTTATTGTTTCTTGAGATCTAGACAGCCGGTTCCAGATAACCACAAACAAGAACCAAATTGTTCATCACAACTTTGCATAAAACCTTATTTTAGCTTTGCATTATACACTATCAATACAAATAATGGAGCTGGTTTGGCTATGGGGAACTGCAATCCTGTCGACCCTGGAGGAATGTTCTCTCTTTCATTCAAAATAAATGAAAACAGTATACAGATGTTAGCAACAGTACCTTCTTTCAAATCAAGAAGGACAAAATAGATAAGTCATTATCTGAATGTCAAGTGCTCCATGCTGCAAGGTGGTGAACATCACCTAAACAATGCTACATCAGCTTCTGTTAAAAAGATTGAGAATTGAGGCCACTGGAGACCACAAAAGACTGCATGCCTCTGATGGTGATGCTATTAAAAAGACAATAAAAAGTTCAAATTTAAACCAACCTGGAATGCACAATACTAGTTCTATGAAATATTTATTATGACTGTCAAAATTTATTTAATAATAATTGCTGTTTATAATGTTGTTTCCATAGTAATTACTTTGAAACACCATAAAAGCATCCTCCTTCTTCAGATATTCAAACTTCAAATTACATATGGAGTTTTGCATATGATTTCACCTGAAGCCCTGGTAGTCTAGTGGTCAGGATTCAGTGCTCTCACCACCGGGGCCCATGTTCGATTCCCAGCCAGGGAAGAATCCTGCTCTGGCAGGGGGGTTGGACTAGATCATCTTTCGAGGTCCCTTTCAACCCGACATTCTGTGATTCTGTGAAAACACATAGTGACTCAGAAGGAAAGTGGCAATGAGGACTCCTTAGTGGATTTCATTTCTAGCCCTGCAATGCTACTGTTCGTGTGCCTACAACCAAATTACTAACCTCTTTGACACATAGACTTCATTGAACATGTAATGAATAGTGATGTTGCAAGCATTAGTAAACTTGTGCTGTGTCTGGAGAGTCTCATCCAGAGACAAACAAATGGAAAGCTTTGCATAGTTTCATTCATATATTTCTAAAATATGTCAATTATTTTATAGATATACTAAGGTGTTCTAATTTTTTCCCTGTGACTTCAAAGTGCACTAGTAGAAATAAGCGTATACTTTTAGGTCCAAAAGGTCAAAATATGTCCCTTTGCATCCACAAATTTTTAAATTAATTGAGAGCTGATCCCAGGTATCATAACTGCCAAAAATTCTCTGATAGGTTCAAAAATATACTGAAGGGAAAATGATGTGTTAGTTACAATTTCAGATATGTCTGTGCTGATCATGTTGGATTGCCACAGAGAAGAAATATTGCTAATGAGATAGTAAAGTCCTCAGAAATTACAGTGATACTCTTCTACATATCTAAACTACTAATGAACAATGAAAGCAAACTGGTGCCTTGATGGTCCAGAAGAATTCCCTTAAAACTGTTGGAAATGAAACCATCAACAACACAGGAATCAATGTCTGCTCATCCTCTCTGCTCAATAAGCAGTATTATAGCAGGGGAGAACTGGGAAAGGGAGAAGCAGGTAACTGACACTTGATTTCTTAAGATATAATTAATGTCTTCTCTCAAAGTGAACAACAGCATGATCCAAATTGTTCAACAGGAGAGACATCATCAAACAGGAAGTGATAACAGACACAGATAAAAGCAAAGGGGAAAGTCTGGAAAAAATTATGTATAAACTTAAGTGGACTTCTTGGCTGTAAAGGGCTAAGTGTGATATTCTGTATTAAGTTTTCCAAAGTATGGCAATTTTTAAGCCATTAACTTCTGGGAGTAAACAATGCTTTAACTTTCTATTTAAACGAACATAAGGCCATTCTCTGAAAGACGACTTCTGTTAAAAGAAAATACAAATTTTAGTGTTACAACTGATAGATAACAAACCAGACTCTAGAAATGAATGCTTTGCAAAAGTGTGTATTCAGTCCTTCTTAAATTACAAATGCTATGAAATAAATAAGCATTCCTGATAAAGACATGGATTTGTTATCCTACGTCCATTTAAGAAATACATAATCTTGACAATGGATCAGATTTTTTCCCTAATGACATTTCAGTTTGGCAGCATTAAATATCTGGTGGTCTTGACTTCTACATTTCATTTGCATCAAAATAAATCTCCTGGATATATTAATATTTTCTTTTTGTAATGGAATAATCTGGTAATGGTTAAATTAAATTTACTTGGCTATATGCCAAGCCTTAATTTTTGTTTAGCGTAAATGTTTGTCAGTCTTTTTATTACACATTTGAGAACACACTTTATTACACACTGAGACACACTGGGAATCCTAGTTCTTTAGTTTTCAGAGGTAGTTCTTGTGCCTGCTTTGTAGACACTTTAGCAAGGGATGAGTAGTTGGGAAAAGAAGTGAAAAATCAGGTTCTGCATCTTCAATTTCAAAAGAGTTCATTAGCCTACAGCCTTAGTTAAGTTGTAATTGTTATGGTATTAGAATCCCTATCAGGTGACACTTTCCCTGTCAACATACTTTATTACCCATTCTCCTGACAACTTTCTGATTCTCTTTCAATCAATCTTCAAGTTTAATCATTATAAATCAGAAATAAGGCTGATTGTGGATCTTGATTCTAACATTCTTGGTCACAAAAATATACCTTTTTTGCTGCTAAAGAATAGGAATGATCAGAAACTAGAGCAGATGCCTCGCTGTCCTGGAACCCATGCTGCCAGAAGGGGGAACCTGCCGCATGTCCTTGAGAGAAACTTAGGCGTACAAACCATATGAAGCTACTGGAGCTAGAAGTAAAAGGTGTCAGTCTTGAGACCCTCACTTTTTCTTTTACTTTGACACCACTTCACCCTAGTTATACTACATTTACAGGCTTCCAGCTGAGAAAAGAAACATGTTTGCATAGCTATCCAGCATCGAGCATTAAAAAACAAAACAAAAAATCAATATGAAGACAAGGGTCAGATTAATGAAGGAAGGATTAACTCTTTCCAAAACCTTGCAAAAGGCATATGCTACATGAGGAGTAAGAGGCTTCTGCTTTGTGCTATCCAGCTTGGTCCTGTCGATGTTGCTGATATACCTGTACTTGATTAAAGCTCCTTAGTTTTAAGGTTTACCAATCATTGACCCAAGACTTCAGAAACTTATTTCAAAGCTGCTGCATTTTAATTTAGTACAGCTCACAGTATGAGTATTCGGGAACACATGACTTTGAAGGGGCTTTATAAAAAATTTTTTTACCTAACCATACCACCCACCGACACATCCTGAGGCAGCATGATATTTTATTTACACATGACATTTATTTTTGTGTGACATCCCTGTGCTACCACAGAATGGAGGAACCCAAGAGCACCACGTCTGGAACCTGGGACCTTACGATTCTCTTTTACATTGCTGGCACACAGCACTACGTCTGTGTCTTGCTAAGTGGCTCTCGAAAGACTGTCTGGCCCTCTAGCGAGCAAACACTTCACAGATCAGGGCCGAAGCGAGCTTTAACATTGTTGCTGTTGCTGCCACAATGCCGAAGCACCCATACATAGATTCGACAGAGAGAATTGAGAAGCAGAAGCTGAGCCTGCTGTGGACAGGAAGGGTGGAAGAACCGACAAGGAGCCGTGCAATACTGCGTGCGCCGCAGCAGAAAAGTAACGATCAAACCCCCTCCCGAAGGGCCTCACCATAGCGGACGTATTCCCGAACTCGAGGTGAAGTCGCAGAAGACCTACGCCACCTCCAAACAAGACCCTCTGACGTCACGGAGCGCGATCGGGCGCGTGACGTCACAGGGCCTACATTGCCCAGCAGGCACGGCGGGTCGGTGGAAGTGACGTTTGTGTGTATCCGGGGGGCGTGTGGCGGAGGTTCGTTGCTGTCTCGTCGGGAGCAGGAGTTGAGAAGCAGGAGGCGGTCGTGGCCGTGGTCCCCTCAGCTCTAGCTGAGGTGCTTTTCTCGCCGCAGGTGCAGCCATGGCGGACTCCAGGCAGAATGGGCCCATGCCAGGCGGGGGCGGCGGCGGAGCTGTAGTAAGTCACTGGCCGTGGTTGGGGGGGTTGTGGGTAAGGAGAGCAGGCCGCGGCGCCGGCCCGACTCTTGCGAGGCGGGCATGGGGATCCTGAGCCGGGCACGGTGCTTTTACAAGGAGCGGGCGCCCTTTGTGCTGCTGGGAGAGGCCTGCTGATAGCTGCCTGCTCGCGCGGGTACAGGGAGTGGGAAGCAGCTCTTTCACTTCACGATTGGAAACGTGCTGTTGCTGCGGTGTCGTTCTTGAAAATGTCTAGAAACAATTTCTGTGTGGCAGCAACTTTACGTCTGTAGTTATACAGTGCAGTAGATTATGGATAAAGACGCTTGCAGGTTAGTTAAGTTAGTTTCTGGTCATTTTTATAAAAACGGTCTAGGAACGCAAAGGAAAAGAGCAGTCTCCATGAGCTGGATCAAATTAAAAAAACAAACTTGAGCTCTTTCGGGTGAAAGGAAGCTGATGTTTCGACTTTTAGGCGTCTAATAGCCAAATGCATGCATTGTTTCATTAGTCTGGTATGGAAACCATATCAGGAGTGAAAAAGGCTATAGTTAAGGATAACTCAACAAGAGGAGAGGATTGCTGTTACAAGCTTTTTGCTTTATTGAGGCTGAGAATACATAGGCCAAAACGATGCTACCTTACTTATGATGTAGTTATGCTAACTTTACGTGACTGTTTCTGGTTTGTTTTTTTGGTTGGTTGGTTTTCTTGTTTTCCACTCAGTAAAAATTGTGGAGGTTTAGCTCCAAATGTGTGCAGTGTATTCTGAAAGGAACCTTGAAGCAATAGATGCAAAAGTCAGTCGGGTCTGAAGACCTTGCATGATAACATTTTTGAAGCTGGCTGTTCAGTGAGGTTGTCTTATATAGAAAAAATAGCTTCACAGAATATCTTATCACTATATTTGGTTGTAGTGTAGAAAGGAGCCTTTTGGTTCTAAGGAAGCCTAATTAGTTTTGATCTGGCTAATAACATCATAGGAGTCGAGTATGACAGAACAGAACTGTGTTCTTCAAGCTATAATTTGCTTCTATTCAAGGTTGTAGAGACTACAATTTAATATAGAAGGGGAGAACATTCATTGTATGCAAATATTAAGATGCCAACTTCTGTGGGGGTTGGGTTTTTCCTTCTTCTTATGTAGCAATTTCTGATGGCTAACAAGCTGGATACAGCAATGTGGATTTCCCGCTTGTTCACGGTTTACTGCTCAGCTTTATTTGTCCTGCCTCTTCTAGGGTATGTATTGTAATACTGTAAAATAACATTAGACGCTTAGAAAGTAGCTACACTTCCCTTTCATGCAGTTGTTTTTAATGTAAGGGTATTCTTTTATTTAGCTTACTTGGTTGCTTTGTGTCACAACAGTTTACAGATTTCTAGATTGGTTTAAAAAACTTAGATGTGTTTGGAAAATGTATTGAGCAAGTGTAAAGTGGCAAATGCATGTTTTTAAGTCTAGTTGTGGCTTTAACATATTGTTTTACCTTTGGCGGCTGCAGTAAGTCAGTGTAAACAGTTTTTGAGTTGTCTTTTGGTAACAGTGCTTTTATACAATGATAGAAATAATAAAGGTATTGTGCAACTGTGATGCAATTCTCAAGGGTTGGAAGACTTCTGAGCAGGGGCTTGGTTCTTATGGTAACATCTCCTCTGATGATTTGCAGGTTGCATGAAGCAGCAAGCTTTTATCAGCGTGCCTTGCTGGCAAATGCGCTTACTAGTGCCCTCCGACTTCACCAAAGGCTACCGCACTTTCAGCTTAGCAGGGCATTTTTGGCCCAGGCTTTGCTGGAGGACAGCTGCCACTACCTCTTATACTCTCTGATCTTTGTGAATTCCTACCCAGTTACAAGTATCCTTTACTTGTGTTATCCTAGTAATGTTTTTAAATATCTGAAAAACTTCATTTTTTTCATCACCTGTGCCATGATTTGAAAGAGCAGTTTAAACTAGAATGTTTGCTGTTCATAAAGCATACTTCATGTAAAATAGGAGAGGCTTGTGTTGATTGATCATATTCAGGTTAATCACACCTGTAACAAGTGTTCTGCAGTCTATGGCTACTTTAACTTTTTATTTCTATTTTCTTTCTGCGGCTTCAGTTCAGGGGATTTTTTGACCAGCCTCGAGTGATAAGAAGTTGATAACTTGGATTTATTACCAGTACAGAGTTTATATATGACTCCTCACTGTAAGCAGGGCATTTATCATGTAGAGAGACATCTAGCTTTTTCAAATAAGTTACTAAACAGATAAAATCTGCAAAAAACCCAGTCCTATTGTTTGTCAAATGTGCTATATAAGAACTGACTTTGTGCTACTTTGTATTTATGCTTCATGTCCTGCTCCTTAAAATGTTTCTGGCAGAGGAATGTCCATGTTCTTGCTCTCTAAAATCTTGAATGGCTGACAACCACATGTTTTTTGGTAAAGAAATGGATTTTGTAGAATCTCTTAATAAAAAATAGCGTCTGTATATGTATTTGATAGATTTTTAAGTAGTAACCTGTTTCTTTCATCCAGAAAGAATGCATTTCACTGGAAATGCACTGGTGTGTAATGGTGGTGGTGTACTTCTGCATGCCTGCATACATATTTTGGAGTTAATAAAAATGCATAGGGAAGAGCTACAAATATAGATGTTAGATATATATGCCTTAATCCAGTATAGGTCCTTCTAGTGCACCTCTTGGAAAGAGCCATCAATATACGGCTTGTGTGTTAGCATAACATCATGGAGATACAAAGCACTTGTGCAGCCTGTAAGTTTCCTTATCGCTTGCTTCAGTGAGTATTTTTCCGGTTCTGCTGTTCTCTTTGCTTCATGCTGCCACATATACAAAGAAGGTTCTTGATGTAAGTATGATGCGATGTATATGGTTAATTCTGTTGGTATTCTTGGGGTTCATAAAAAGGTTTGTGTTGCAACTATGGTTTCCTTTAGCTGTACTAGAAGTCTCAGAGTGAAACTAGTGTGGAATCACAGCATACAGAATCTGAGAAGTCTTTTCTGGGGGGTTGGTTTCCCCCTGCACCCTTCTGTTTTAACTTCATGTGTTGGATTTGGCATTAACTTTTTTTCTTCAAATGCTGTCCTTTGAAGGAAGCAAAAGCTGTGTAACAGTTAAATTGATACTTAAGTGATGTCTTTTTCAATCTGAACCATAGCCCTTGAAATGTAATGTTTTGGTAGAAACAGAACAAACTGCAGAGGGGGGCTAGCATGGAAAATAGTTGCTGGTTGGACCTGCTGCTTAATGAAGCTGCCTTGTGCAGCTTAGTGTAATTCCAGCCTTTGGTGTTCCTAATGGGGCTATCTTGCTACCGGAAGTACTTCCTCCTAGTGGACAGAATAAGGCTCGTGGCCATCTCTGTGCAATGAAGCCTAAAGTGGGTGAGGGAGGGAACTGCAATATCTTGTGTTTTTAATTGAACTCTGTGGAGTTCCAAGCTTTCAGTAACTTTCTTTGGGATACTGATCTCAATACCTTTAATGGATCTAGTCTTAAAATGCTAAAAATAGTTGTAAATGATAATTTTCAGCATTTTGATTTTTTGTGCTGGAGAAGATAGGTGTAATGTGTATGTTTTCTGGTAATCATCTCTATTTTAAAGGCACGAAGTTCAAACAGTCTGCCCTTTCTGAGAAAACTTCTGGAGAAACTGAATGCTAATCAACAGAATATTCTAAAATTTATTGCTTGCAATGAAATTTTCCTGATGCCAGCTACAGTTTTTATGCTCTTCAGGTAAGAATTACCATAAATATTTTCAGAATTGGAAACTTTCTACACAAGATTACTTCTGCAGCTGAGTTCTCCATGGGTCGTAGGTCTCCATTTGTATGGTTCTGGCTGACCAAGGCTTGAAATTAAGAGTTAAGAAGTCTCAGAACCTAATAAATTTAAGTTGGTGGATCATGAAATCAAAAAGCATTCACTGATACAGTCGAGCAGCAAAAACGCTTCCCTTTCATAGCATGGGTGACATTGTTAGGTCAAATCAAAGTTGTTCTGGCGTTCTTCTATACTGTTCAGTAGGTTTAGTTTTGGTCAGTGTAATAGAATATTAAGATCTTCCAGCTTTACTGAAAGTGAAATCTTACTTCTGACTACTAAATTCCTGAAATTTAAGTGGCATGAAATTTCATTGTGCTAAAAGTGTGCAAGCAGCAGTGGGCTATGTCCTCTCCTGTGTCACTTCTGACCAGTGACCCTCTCTTTTTCTTTTTTTTCCCTCTTTCCTTTTTTTTGTTGGATTTTGCCTGCTGTGCAGCCTGTTGAATTCATTTTAGGGATCTTGAGCCTATGCATGTTGGAATCCTATTGAAGTCATACAGGCATAATAACCTGTCAGTCACTGAAGTTTGGGTCAATTTGGAGGGGGAATAATACCCTTTGTTCATACACATCATGGCACAGTGAGAACATTTGTCTTGCGTGGTCTCACAGGCAGGAGAAGGGAGGCTTTATCTTCTTGAAAGATGATACCATGCATTATTTGTGTTTATCTTTTGATGTGTTAGTTAACACTTCAGTGCTTCACTCTGAAGGATTCCATTTTATTGAAGGCCACTTACCAACCAGCACATATACTCTGTATCGAGTATCTGAACCTTTCAAGTGCTTTAAACTCGCTATTAAGAGAACTTTTATTTTTTCTCTCTCTCTGGAGAATTTAATATGAGAAGTTGTCCTGGTAATTCTGTTCAGAGATTTTACTTTTCAGTTAAAGCTCCTCTGAGAAACTGCACTTTCTAAAACTAACATGTTTTTGCAGACACTTCCAGCTTCTAGCAGTGATAAGGCCTAATGTTTAGATTTACTGCTGGGGATTGATAGGCAAAGCGAGGTCACTGCTAAATTTTGTATCTCACGTTGTGGGGTGCAGCGTAAAGGCTGCACCTTCGGAGAGGACCAGACAGGACAGGTGACCCTAAACTGACCAACTTAGGTATTGAATCCCATATACATCATATTCAATATATAAACTGGGTGTCAGCTCCCCCATGTTAGGTTACTAGATTATTCTCCCCTGCGAGATTGTTTTTCCTTTCTGGTCTTCCTTTTCTCCTGCGCTTCGGTACCAGGATCCAGCTCCTGAGCCTGACTGTCATCTACTGCTGAGGCCTACTGCCACAGTATCAGTGGTGATGTAGTTACCATCAAGGAGGGGTTTGGGTTCAGTATTGGGTTTCGTACGTATCTGTATATATTTCATTTATCATTATTCTTATTATTAAAGTAGCTTTAGTTTTATTTTCCAACCCACAAGTCTCCCTGTCTCTCTTTTATCCCCTTTCCATTCCTGTGGTGGGGGGAAGAGGAAGTAATAGGGAGTGTCTGTCACTGGGTTGGTGGTTGGCCCAGCCACAACCGTTGACAGAAGTTTTGCTACTTGATACATCATCTGGTAGATACTGAAGCTTATAAAACTTTATATATCAAACCTTTAAATAATGTAATGGCTAAATGCAGCTCTTGTGAGATTTTTTTCTTTAAATTCTTTTAGTATATTAAATTGCTTGTAAATACTGTATAGGTGCAAGATTTCCTCTTTTCCTCTTCCTGTAGTTCACTTTTTTCTTTTTTTTTCTGGGTAATGATACTGCGCATACTTGAAGGAGCTCTGGTTGTTGGAACTGTCATGTTCAACTTCAGACAGTTTTTTAATATTGTGTTATATACAGAAGCTTTAGTCATTAAATTTAAACTTGTAGTATTTCTATGCTATGTTTTCTATGGTTTGTATGCTACCCTTTTACAATGTTACAATACTGTCATGTGAAACGGCAGCTTTGTAAAGTATCAAAACCTAATTTCTGTGTAACCGAAATAGATAATAATCAGCTTGGCATTAATATCTCAATACATCAGTAATAGTCTCCAGTGTGTTCTGAGAAGTTTTGAAAAAGATACAGAAATGCGATCCAGGTATTCAAAGTGCTACATGATTAGAGCTGAAAAAGCTCACCGTATCTGGACTATTTATGTCAGCCACTTTCTGTGCTTGACCAGCAAGGTTTTTCTTAATACTAAACAGGTGTCCACCATCATGTCTGTGATACATTTTTTTTTTTTTTTCCCCCCACCACCAGAAATGAGACATATAAAAACCTTTATAAATACAAAATCATCACAAGAGCAACGCTTCTTTTAACTGCTTCATTGAGCAGTTTTATTCTATAATGTAAGTTTCTGTGTTCGTAAGTGTATGGTTATGTACTTGTTCTTCTCTGATCTAGGTTAACTGAACCAATATGACCCCAATCTAGCCTTTTTTGAGCCCAAATAGTTTGCTTGCTTTTATTAGGAAAAGTCCTGGTACTCTTTTTTATCAACATTAAGCTCTACTTCTCTATTCTCTTTCAGTGGGCAAGGGAGCCTGCTCCAGCCGTTCATTTACTACAGATTTCTTACATTACGCTACTCCTCTCGGCGAAATCCATATTGTCGGTAAGCACCAGATGTTTAACTGCATAGTGTTCAGGGGTTCAGAATTTTTTTGTTCTAAAATGAATACATAACTCATAATAATAAATCTGCAAATGGAATACACCTGGATGCTTAAAAAAAAAAACAACCAGCAATGGCTGGTTCATGATTACGTTTTTCATGTAACATAACTTTTCTGAAATGTACCACCATTCTTGAACGGGAGCTTTCAGAACATACTTGTGTAATTAAAACTATGCTTTGGGAGAAGAAATTATTTTTAATTATTCTCCAACCATTTACTGGAAAGATATGGTTGTTTTTAGATTCCAGGCCTACCTGAGGCTAAGTCTATACATGAACAGGCACTTTAGAACTTGTGTAGTGTTGACAGAATAAAAAGATAAAATCTGTGGATGGTCTTAAATGTATTCATTATCTCCTTAGTTAAATTCATAGGTCAGGTCAATTATAATTGAATTGGAGCCTTGCTGATTTTTTGAAAGTTGGTCAAGCCAGCACTATTCCATTAAATCCTGAAACCATAAATACTTCTGTGAGCACTCACCTGCACCAGTCATTTCTCAGAACTTTTCTTAATGACAGGTGTTGTGTAGCGTAAGATTTTGTGAACATACTTTCTAGTCTGATCATACTTGATTAGAAAATAGTTTGATAAAGTACTGTGGAGGTGGGTTTGGCTGCCATGGCATGCAAAGACAGGTCAGAGAATCATAAACTTAATTGCCTCCTTTTCCTTACTACTGTGTAAGAAATCAATTGTTTCATCTTAATATGTGGTTTATTCTTTTTTTTTCTCTTAACAACAGCAAAAATCTATGAGGATGCTTTACTACTTTGGTATCTAAAAATACTTGTTGTGCAATATTAAAACTAACTTTCAATAGAACTAGTTTATCCAAGATATTCTGCTGGCATTTATGTACTTTTAGGGGAGATTGGTGTTGTGAGTTTTATTTCTCTTGTCTGTTGTCTAATAGTTGCTTGCAGAATGCAGGGTTCTTGCAATCTGGCAAGAAGCAGTGCAAACACACAGTTGCCTCCCAAGTCCTTACAGTATTTCCAATAAAGCATTAGGTGTTTTGTTTTTTTTTTTCCCTTACCTTTGTTCTCAGGTGGAAGCTGCTGAACTAAAGTTAATTAAAATGTTAATACTTGAAGGACAAGAATTTTTAAGGTCTTGCAAGATACTGCAATGCTTTCTAGAGTTGATCTGAAACACTTGCTAACTAGAGTGTGGGGTTTGTTGAAGTGAATGAAAAAGATTTAGATGATACTTCTGATAAATGCTGTAGGATTTTTAAACTCTCTTTAAATCTGATTTTTCAGGACTCTCTTCACCGAGTTGAGGATTGTTGTTGAACACTTAATAATGAAGCCCTCATGCCCTGTTTTTGTAAGAAGACTATGCCTCAGCAGCATTGCTTTTATAAGCAGATTGGCACCAACTGTTGCATAGCCAAATTTCAGACACTTGTGTTTTTGAACATTATGAGCAGCTGGCACTTCTGCTGATGGTTAAGAATTCCTGGTTTTACACTGATCTCACTCCAGCCTGTATAAAAATGTGTATATGCTTTTCTTGGAGATAATGTGAAATCTAGCATATCAAAAGCAAGTAATGGAATCTTAAAATTACTCTGCTGTATTGCTAATTGGTGAAAAAAAAATGTAGCTGCATCTGATACAAAACATACCAGTCATACAGAATTGTTTTCTTAGGAATTAAGTATTGTTTGAGGTTGATTAAAACTTCGACTTTGCTCAGTAGGTTTGTTAGTTGGAACTATAGCTACTGTAGAATGTCTCCAGTCAATAGCAGTTGGTACACTACCTGTGCAGTACACTTCGGACAGTATTCTTCTTCCTACTAAATTTATCTGTAGAACCATTTTGTCTAAATTACTATACTCAGTGTAATAATATGGCCCACTTAGGTTTTAATCCCTTTTGTTAAACTCAGTCAAGCTGACATAGTTAACACCTTTTCTGAAGGAGAGGCTATTTTTATTAATACTACTTAAAAAGAATTCTTGCAAGTTTCTACCTTGTGACATGGTCTTACATTGTGTTATTGGAAGAAATCTCAAGACTCATTGCAAAAAACTGTGTAGTTTTCTTGTCATAACAAGATGTTTTACCAAGCCAAATTGCTGACCTGTAGGCTTTTCAGACAAAGATAAAATGTTTAAACTTTTACCCATATCTTAAGTGAACTGATCAATGTAAATGAAGCAACTTTTTCAGAATTAGTGCAGAATTGTTCTTGTGTCTACACAAATGTAAGGCTGCAGTAATCCAAGCACGTCAGCCTTTTAGAAAATTAATCTGTAGCTAGCTCTATGTAAATTATTCTTCCAGTTTCTAACTCTCATTGTTATGGGATATTTGCCTAAGGATTGCACCTGTTTAGGCAGATTCTGAAACAAATGAGTGTAGGATTTTTTGGCATAAATCCATCTGATGGCTGATCTGAAGCAAGCGTCATGACTGCAGAAGTGAACATTAAATTGAATGCCTATTATGCATTCACTCAGCAGCTGAAAGGTATGTCATGGAAAAAAATATCTGGGTGAAAATAACTTCCTTCCATAAACTCAAGGCAAAGTATTTGTCTAATCTTCCATAATTAATGTTTGTATTCTAATTGCATAAAATTAAATGGGTTTCATTTGACTTCTGTAAACTTATATAGCACTGTACTTAACTGCTCTTCCTTGGTCAGAGGAATCTTATGTGAAATGTTTTCAAACACAGTCTTGAAGCAAATTATTTTCATGTAACTGAGTTATCCTTTTTGTGATGTGGATATCATTCGGACTTTCCAGTTGTATTAGTTTGTTAGATCAGAGCCATGTATTTATAAACTTAATTCATTTTTTTGGTCAACCTCTTGGTATGGATGAGCCAATTGGTAATTGAATGTGATATCTTTGACTACTTGTCTTGCTCTCTGAACATGATTAGTTATTTATAGAACACTTGCACACTGCAGAAGCAACTGCATGCAGTAATGCTCTACAGCTGCTAAAGATTTGCAACGAGATTGACTGTATCCTGTAATTTGAGGATTTTATAAAAACTAAAATTTTTACTGCAATTAAAGGAGTGTTAAATGTAATTTGCTAGGCTCTTCAAGCTTATTTTCTTGCTAATAATACTGATGCTTGAACCTGGAAGTTGAACAGAATGCAGTCCTGTGTTTGTGTGCATGTTCTTGTATTCCCACTGCTGCTTCTGAATTGGGACATAATGTCTTGTGTGTTTCTAAATTACGGAATTTTTGCCTTCTAAAATGCAAAAATTCAGACTATTTTCTTCAAAATTTAACCCAAGAATAAGCACTGCAACAGTGGTTTCAAATCAGAGCAGAAATCTAGACATACTTATTACTATTTCAGTCCTTCAGCACTGTTCTAGCCCCTTTTTTGTGCTACCTGGTGTATTTTTTGAGTGGTGCCATCAGACTATGCTCGGCTCTTTGCACCAGTGTAATTTGATCATCTAAGATGGTCCACCATATTGGGAGTGAAAGGCAGATAAGTACTTTTGTAATTACTGGAAGCAAAATAATACTTCTGAAAAATTTGTGTGGTCTAAGCTGTTACAAGTGCAGTCTACTGTTCTCTAATTGTGTGTTATTATTAAATTGGAGAGGAGTCTAAATTGTATTGATGTATTAGAACTAACTGAAGAATGCTGTCTTGAGAGCCAGTTGTATGAATGGCCAAGGAGGATTAAAAGGAATAAGTGAATGAGATTTCCATAAGTAGAGTTGGAAGACAGTGCCATGGAGTACAGCTTCTGTGTGCTTGAAGTAGAACTTAACTCTTCGTATTAAGTCTTAAAAATCAATCAGTCGAGAAAGATGTTTAATAAGTGGGGTTTGATTTGGTTTGGCTAGTAGTATATCCTTGGCTTTGCAGGATGTTGCTTCACAAATGAGGCCTGGATTTTTGTGGCCTGGTAAAACTTACGTCTCTGATCTGGAATGAAAACATGTAACAA
Source organism: Galbula dea (assembly GCA_013399015.1). NCBI lineage: Eukaryota > Metazoa > Chordata > Aves > Piciformes > Galbulidae > Galbula > Galbula dea. Next base: position 548,667 of record VWZX01008009.1, read on the forward strand.
TGAGGTAAGAATAACTTCGAAGTAAAATAAAACCAGGGCAACTGACCTGCACTGTGGATCAACTTTGGTTTTTACTGAAGTCTCTAGGCTGCTTGAGTGGTAACACTGAGTTTCTGCAATGCTGGCAAAAACACTCTGTCCTTGTGTCTGCTTTCTTACCATGGTTTGTGGCTGTTTCTATACTCACAATTAAACACATGAAATGCTGTTTGTGTACAGATTGCCTGAGATTTTTCTGGTGAAAGAAATGCTATGTTCATGTGACTGTACTGTCACAGCTAGCTGCGGCTGTAACAAGTTTGTGGTAGTAATTTTGCAACTGACCATAAAATGCCTGCCAGCCTCAAGCACAAAGCAGAGAAGTTTCTGTCCTACTGAAAGGCTGACTACCTAATGCAATTGTTTCCGCTAGTATAAATCACGCTGGCGATAGGTTTGTATTCTTACCTTTCCGAAGTTTAATTGCTGTTCCATAGATTCTGTGGGTAGAACTACTCCTTGTTGTGCACAGGCTTGCTGTAGACGGGATGCTCCAGTGTAAGACTTGTCTGTTCTCACCTTTAGATCAATAAAGCCTCAGGATCCACTGGGTCTGTTGAATGGTAATGCCAGTTTGGATTTCTTACACACAAGCTTATTCACTAATGCATCCATCCTTTCCTTTGCTGTCTTTTATTTAATTTTATACTTTTTGCTGTCCGTTTATATTTTGGTCCCTCCTTTGATGAATATTCAAGGGGAGCAATACTTGTTAATATTTTTCAGTTATATTCTAAGTATTTTAAAAAAATATATTGTAATAATGAGCCACTATTTGTTCCAGCAGTTTTTGAACTGCTAACTGTATGTGTTCTGTCCAAACAAACAAAACAGCTTATTTTGTACAGTCTGCGTTGGACCTTTTTATCATTAGGCACCAGTATTGCAACACTTGCAGATCCCTTGTTAATTAAGGAAGTACAGTACTTGCCCATTTTACAGATGGGAACTGAGACATGGAAGGAAAGACCACTTGCCTGAGGCAATGTAAGAGCTTTGGCAGAGCAAGAAATAGAAAAAAAAGTTGGGAAGAGTCCAGGGGAAACTGTACTTGGTTTCTACACCACATATGACTTCTTGGTCCTGTTTCCAAAATGATCTGAAATGCTGCTTAAACAGTTTCAAAAAGTACTGTACCTGAATGGTGCTCAGATTAAGGGTAGCAAAGACCATTGAGCTAGAACAGCATGTTCTCTTGCAGCGGTGTCAGAAATTGATTCCCATTTGCAGGAGTGAGTCATGGCCCCTGGTATTGTCATCTTTCTGGTGAGGAAAAATAACACAGCAGAGTTAAGACCACAAGCATGTACCTGTTAGATGTTGAGTATGCTGATCTGTTGTAATTGTCCATAATTGTTAATTGCTGCAGTGCAAGTATTTGTGGTTAAACTATTTATACTGAAATTGGTTAGTTCATCTTTGATCTAACACTCATTGTGCTATAATTTTCTTAAAATCACAGGAAGAGTCAGGCCTTGCTGTTTTAATTGCCTTTTAAGGGCAGAACCTTAAGCAATCCTTTACTTTGAAGATGCATTATCAGTATGGATAATATAATTGAAGTTAATCTGAAAAATGTGGATTCAGAATTTTTTTCATAAAATGTCAGCATTACTTATTAACTTTTCAGCAGAAACTGGCTCTGTGATAATAGTGGATATGTGCAGGTAAGGGAGTGTCATTGCTTAGTTCTGTACCATCCAGATGGTACAAACTTCTAAAATGAATTGAAAAATTCATCTTTTGCTTGTATTCAACGACTGAGGCACAAAATGCTAATGTAAGGGCTCAGAGGGGAAATATAGTTCTCCTGCATATTTGAGAAAATGTGAAGCCCTTTCAAGAAAATCTAATAAACATAATAATCACAGGCTGCTGACACTAAGGAAAAAGCACCTCATTCGCTCTTTCTTTTATGCAGCGATTTACTGGTCCCTACTGATTTTCAAATTGGATCACTGCAACAAATTATCCATGCCAGTACCTGTGAAAGAAAGCACTGGGATCCATATTTGTTTAGTGCTGTGCTTAAATCAGCAAGAATGATAAATTTGATGGTATGAAATTGGAAATACCAAGGGCTTTTCTCAGTGAATGAGCAAGTATCTCCATTTGTAATTTATTGTGACCCTTTTTCACTGTATGTGCTTTGTATGTCAAATATTTATTTTGAAACAAATTAAATTGTTTTTGATGTTCTTGAAATCAAATTGTATAGTGTTTTGCTGGATTTAATATATTACCAATGTTGTGTTGCAAAACAGCACTTGTTTAAGTTCAGATCTCCCAAGTTTGTTACTGACCAGCAGCTTTCCATGTTAAATATTGTAGATGCGTGTTGGGTGTTGTGTGCGTTTTTTTTTTGGGGGGTGTGTGTATTTAGAATAGTGCAGTATGCAGTGAGCTACTACAGTTTCTCATTTGCTTTTTCTAGAGGAAAAGGAAAATTTTAAGTTGTATATCAGAGAAAAAAAAAGTGATCCCTGTCTTTAAGTCATTGGGGCTATTCTGCTTTTACAGCTTGCAGAGGTAATACCACGTTTTGTGAAAAAAAAAATAAAATTACCCACTACCATATTTTCAGTGCAGGTGTTAAAAAAGAAAGTTTACTGTCCAGCTGTGTTTTGGAAGGAGTCTTGTCCTTTTATCTTTAAAATAGGTTACTTTGTAACTGTGATTACATCCCACTACCTAAATAAGCACCACTGCTGAACTGAAAACCAATTGTAGCTAGTGCTTTATTTCTTGGAAGTTGTATCAGTGTGACAACTATTAAACAAAACTGTAAACCAGTGTTGTTAATCATGTGACCTTATGTTACCCTCTTCTTCTGGGCTAGGCTTACTTCATTTGTGATGGCATGTTAAGTGGCTGACTTCTGTTCAAGCCCGGTGCCAGCCAGATGGCTTTTATTCTACCAGAGCTTGGTACCACCATACAGGTGCAGTTTTGGAGTAGTAGTAGTGTGGATTGTATCCTAAGGAGCCAGGAAAGACTTTGCTTTTAAAAGAAAGCAGTGTATCTCCCTTTGTCCTCATTCCCATGTGCGTGACCATGATACCTTGCTTGTGAGATGAGTGAAGTGTTGCAGTAGTGCAGACTCCTGCTTGGGGTGAGGAAACTAGTTTCCTTGAGAACAAGTGCAAATCATGGTATTTGCATTTGCTGTGTATGTTCCTATGAAGGTTTAGTCATGCACCTTTGCCAATGTGAAGAGCAAGAGCGTGTTGGATAAAGATGATGCACCATTTGTTTGAGATATTTCACAGGAAAATTATGTTGAAAATCAGAAGTTATACAAGTGCAGGCCTAGATTATTTTCAGGTGTTAAAGCAACGTCAGCTATAGTTTTCACAAAGGTAGAAGGAGAGGATGAAGAAGAATATGGAGAAGAATATTGAGAACACAGTTATTTTCAACTTTGTGATAAAAAGAGAGATGGAAATCCTACTGGGTGCTATGTTGGTTTCACAAACCCCATTTCATCATTGATGGTTTTATGCCATCAGTATCCTCTAGGTAGTACGTGAGTTTTCTAATTGTAAATTACTACTAATTTAGTCTGTATTAAAATACTATTGAAATAGCAGGTTCAGATGCTGCCATACTGTACAAGAGCTGACAGGCTGATCTTGGTTTACTTAAAATGGAAAATGGCTGTAGTGGGATTGTTTTATACATTACATTTGAAGCTCCTGTAGTGGAAAAGTAGAGAAATAAACACATGCTATAGTCTGTATTTCTGGTGGGCTTCATGTTTGTGTGTGTGTTTTGTTCCTGGTGGGGGTTTTTTTGTGGTGTTTTTTGGGGGGTTTCTTTTGGCTTTGTTTGGTTTTGTTTTGTGGGGTTTTTTTAAGCTTTTTTAAATTTCCATGTTACTTTCCCACATTGTTATAGTGGCAGTCTAGGGGAAGATACTCTATTGCCCTCATGTATGTGTGCTTCTGTGTGCAAAGACACAGAACACATTTGTAACTTAACATTTTAAGATTTTTGGATTTTAGTTTTTCATTTAGAAAATCAGACCGAACTCTTTTGAAATTACAGTTATTTGTTTATTACAATCCCTTTCAACATACTTTATGCTATAACAACATCAGTTAGGTTCTGCGTAAAGCACAACAAAAATCATTGTGAATGATTTCTGTGATAATTTAAATTAAAGCCATTATTAGCAAGTTTTTTTAATGGCAGATGGAAGTCTGAAGTTGACTTTCTGAATTCTCCTCTGTCCGCTGGCATTTTATAGTTGTATAACTGTATAATAGAAAGAAATACTGAAACCTTAGAAACCACAGTTACAGCACCAAGCTGCTCAGTGTGTTTGAGCATCCAAAGGTTCTAGTAACATTTTTAATTCAAATTTTTTAACACCATTCTGAAGCAGAGGTAAGCAAGGTATTGGATTACATCAATGTATATGTGCTGTGGATGTGTATATTTACAGCAGCAGATACATGACAAAACATACGAGGGTTTTTTTTGTCATTTGCGTGTGTTATACACTTTGCTTTTGATGATTAAAGAGCCTTTTCCTGCTCTCAACCAGCCTTTTCTCTTTTCAGTGTTACACATTTGTAAGGGAAATATTTTTTTAAAAGGATTTTTCCACTGTGTGGGTGCTTCTAATGTCCTGTCTTTATACACTTCAAAAGTACTAATCAAGCTTATTTCATATTCTTGTAGTCATTTATTTTTCTTAAAAGCAAAAGACTCAAGCTGCTTTTAAGCTGGTCCTTGCTTTGTTTATGTAAAAGATTGTAGGACGGGTGAAGTAGCAGGAGACTAGACCTGATGCAGGGAGCTTCCTCCAGTCCTGTGTGTTCCTATGCATGTCTGCATATTACTGTAAAGAATGAGTAATTTGTTTCAAGATACTGTGTACCTAATATTGGTTTTAAGAAGTCTGAACTAGCTTTCTGCCTTAGGATACTACAGATGGATACTGCTAATCTTAAGAGTTCTTTTGCCTTGCTCAAAAGCTGGAAATTTTATTTGATATGATTTGGTGATTTGAAATGAAGTGCAATTCTTGTGTGTGCTAATTGTTTTCCAAACCACTGACCTCTAGTGGCTGGTTTGAAACTATAAAGCAATACATTTTAGTAATTTCACATGTTCCTTGTGTCTATTGGCTACAGGAGAGTCTCTTTCCCTTTAAGATTCTCAAGAGAATGATGTCTCTTCATAATCTATTGGACTTTGTTTCCACAAGTGTCTATCTGTCTTATGCATTAGAAAGGAGAACAAAAGAAAACCAGACCTGTGGGTAAGGTTTCTTTAATGAAGTAACTACTCAAAAGCCCAAATGTTTGTTGTGATTGTTGGGAAGCTAGAAGACCCTATGATCTGTGAGAGCATTCTGCAATAAAGATCTTAAAACATTTATTGACAGATAACTTGCAGCTGTAAAACACAATAAATCTATTAGCAAAATCTTGGTTCCTTTTTACTTAGGTTGTTGCTGCTCTCCTACAGGTGTAGTATTATTGATCCAAGAAGAGTAATATTGTCGTCATCTTTCTGCATAAGCATGAAGCACATGTTTCTGGATATAGGTTGTATGACTCCATCCCTTTTCCCTAATTTAGCTGTATCTGAGTATATCCCAGTATAATGCCCATTGATTTTTCTTGAGCTAGGCAAGTGACTCTCCAGTGGGAGAGCAAGTTCTTTAAAAGCGTAATGCCTCCTTTTAGGAAAACAGAGTATTGGGTTGCTAAAAGGAGTGTCTGCATTGGCATGTTACATCAGAGCCATACTAGTTTTTTTAAGCAAATCCTGTGGTGGTTCTTACCATGAAACCAAACTGGAATGTCTGCTCTAGGCTCACTCTTAATGAGCTCTAGTTTCTGTCAGGGATACAGGGCCTGACCAACCACTGTGGAGGCTGCATTACCGTTCTCTGGTGTACACCAACAGAGGATTTCCAAACCATGGAGACAACATGTGGTATCCTGGGGTCTTTTGAGCACTAAATAAAGGGCCAAATGGTATCTCTGCTTCCACGTCTGCTGTTAATCTCTAGCCCTCAGAATTTATCCCATCTTTCTCTTATTCTGATGTTCCTTTCCTTCTTTACCTATCCTATTTCCTGTTGTTGTCTGCTGTTGTAAAACCCTTTCTCCTTTCTGGAATTCTCTCCTGCTTTATTATACTCCAACTGATTCTGCAGTAGTGGTGTCAGCTTAGCCTCCTAGAAGATCTGGCATGTGTCACCTGGGTTGCTGAGGAAAGGATGTTGTTTCCAGCCTGTGCTGTTAGAGAACTGCAAGCTGCAGCACCAGGGGGTTAGTTGCTGCCTGGCTGCTTGCTGGGGTCAAGAGGGCTGGCTGAACACTACTGCACACAGTTTCTGAGAAACTGAAGGTGAATTAACTGCATATGAATAATGGAAAACACTTATCCAGGTGCTGGAAATGAAAGATACTTAGAAAGTGACTCAGAGTGGTGTTACACAGATGGCTGTAGTTTCAACATTCTGTGCTTTGGAAGAGTAATTCCCCTAATGCACCTGTCTGCCACAAAATATTTTATATTTTTCTATTAATTTAAATATTGTACCTGAAAAACCTAAAGGTTGTTTGGGATCACTGAATCCTTTGTGTATTGTATTTTTGTTTTGGGGGTTGTTTTTTGAAGTGTCAGTAGGTATTTGTTTGGTGTTAACATTGCAGGTCTCCTCCACTGTATGAATTTGAAATCTTCCAAATTTGCTTTATAGTACATGTTTTTTTATATATGGAACACTAAAATCCTTGACTGTATATCGGCCTATACATATCACAGATTTCTTGCTAGGCATTAACATTGGAGAATTCCATCATGATGTACTGTTTTAGCTCAAGTAATGCAGTTAGTTACTTTTTTTTCTTAAATAGACAGGAACTAGGAAAAAAGTTTCTGAAGGTCTGTGTTTCAATCCAGTTCCCTGGATTGAAACTCTTTTTCAGGAGTTGAAACAAGAAACTCATGTTTCCATTAGGCAGGTTCTGTATCTTCAAAGGTTGTTCCCATGCAGTGCCTGTTCTTCCTGAAGACCTGGTAAAGCAACTTAACCTTGTAAGTTTTTACTGACAAGGTAATATGCTTTATAAAACAACATTCTAGAGTTTTTGCAAAACAATACCTGAGGAAATGACCTCAAGATGGTAGACAGCCTCCCTCTTCTTAAGAGCAATAGATCAAGATCTTCACACAATAAGTGTATGAATAACCTCTGTCCCCTAGCCACAGAAGCACCTGTACAAGTGTGGCATGTATAAATAATAATTTTTTTAAAATCAGGTCAAAGTTAGGAATTTGAATGTAAATGGGATTTTTATTTGTTTTTCTTTAAGATGGCTTGGTTTCATGAAATACGGGCTTAAAATAGCCATTGACTAACCATTATTCAAAATTAAGCCTTAGGGTGAAAGTCCAACTATACTAAATGAAAATGTTGCCACTCAATGAGAAACAAGATCTCACCTATTCACTATGGCTACATGTAGTAGTGTTTGCTATAGGCGAAAAGTTGTACTGTTAGTCTCAACAAAATAACAAGCAGCCATCAAAACATACATCAGCTGCATGTTAGAACCCAACAAAAACTGGTGAATTGCCCTCACCTTTGCTACTTCACAACTTGCGGTGAATTTAGTATTTAACTCCATCGCTGTACATCTGGTACTTAATGATACAGCATCTGTTGCAGCATTCCTGATTAGCACAGTATGGCTGCAACTGGACTGCTGGGAATATGGGTGTTAATTTTATGCAGGTACTTTACTTCAATCTTCAGCCTCCATTGGGCTTCTAGGAAAACTTGTATTGGTAATGCTAATCACTAGCTGGTTGGTAAAGAAGTTATGTGCCTTAAAACCTTGTTCAAAATCTAACTGGGTATGTTAAAGACAATCACGCTCATAATTCTCTTCAATGATCGAGTGCTTTGTGGACTATCATGTATGTTAATTATCCTAATTCTCTGCCAAGCTAATTTATGGTGAGCTCCCACGTTCCTCCCAGCATGCCATCAAAGACAAGAAGGCCAGAGACTTTTTGTTAGTCATGTAAATTAATGTCAAAGCTATTCTGGAAAAACTAAAATTGATCAAAAGTCAAAGGCTTTTTTTTTTTTTTTTTTTTTTTTTTTTAA
>VWZX01008009.1:556863-630674 GCA_013399015.1 Galbula dea
TTTAAATGTGTAATCAGATGCCAGTGGGACTAATTGAACACATGGTCCTGAGCTAGACTAAATGTGAGAAGAGCAGAAGGTTATGCACGCAGGTATATGTTATCCTTTTGTTAGGAGCAATAAGTGAATATGTCCAGCTAGTTCCTGAGTAGCCTGCGTTCCGGACGCAGCTTTCCCGCGGGCCAGGCATGGGGCACTCAGTGCCGAGCCGCTTTTAAGCGTCAGCCCGGACGGGGGCCCCCCCAGTTCGTTTCCTCCCGCCCCTCCCGGGGTCGAAGGCGGCTCCTCCCCTATACTGCCTCGCCCACCGTGGGTGAGCTGAAGCCTCGCTGCGGCTCTGCGCAGGCGCAGCAGGAGGAGCGCGTGACTCAGCGGTGGCCGCGGGGCGTCTCTCCGCGCCTGGAGGTTGCGAGGTCCCTTCGCACATCCGGGTTCTGCGACACCGCCCACCGCCGGTTTCCCGGCTACCGCTGCCGCCTGGGGCCAGCGGTGCCGGGCTGCAGCTGTGCCGCGGGTTTCTCCGATGCTAATCTCCGCCCGCTTGCCGGCCGCTGGCGTGCGGCGGAGAGCGATTGGGCTCCGCGTGCTGTCGCCGCCATGATGCCGGCACTGGCCGTCCAGCGGCGGGGCTGTCGCGGCCTCTACCGCCTGTACCTGCGGTGCCAGGCGGCGCCGCTCCCCCGCGCCTGCCACGGTGAGTTCCTCCGGGCCGGGCCCAATGCATTGCGCCGTCGGGCTGCCGGGAACTCTCCAGGGCGGGTAGGACAGGACAGGGCCGGGCCAGGCCCGCAGACCTTGTCCTTCCCCGATCGAGTCTCGTAGGAGGCTGTAATCAAGTTTGAGGCAGTGACGCTGCCCCCGGCTGAGAGACATCTCCGGGCAGGGAGCCTCCGAGAACCGGCTTTAAAAGGCGGGAAGTCTTATGTGTCCTAGCTGCCTCGGTGGGCCAGGCGTATCCTGACAAGCGTAATACCTTATGGTGGGTATTACTCTCTCTGTAGGCCTGCAGGTCTCAGCCCCAGGCTTACATAAACCTGGTACGTCATGCCTGTGTTGAGGTTGAAGTTTGCAGTAATTGGATAAAACAAAGCGCTGTCTTCCAGGACTTGTGTTGGTCTGAGGAGAGAGCCCTGGCTTTTCCATTAGGCCTCAGATCCCATGAAATGTGCTTACCAGCTTTTCAGTAGTGCCTGAATTGTATCAAATGCCCTTTTTCTTGAATGTTTTTTTTTTTGTGTGTGTGTGTATTAGTAGGAAAAATGTTCTCTAAACATGCTGATTAAGTTTCCCTTTTTCAGCTGCTCCAGTGTCGTCAAAGCTTAGGAAACAACACTGCTTATCTTATGCCATGTATTTTCTGTAGTGTTTTGAGAGTTGTAATCAGAAAGTTCACTGAGCTGTGTTGAGTTGATTTTTCTGGTTTTTTTTTGTCACTTTAACAACAACTAATAGTTATAAGAGTTTATATGGAGTTTTTTTGGTGAAATTGTTCTGTAATGTTTAAATCAGTGCCTGCACGTATACTGTAAAGGACTGAAATGAAAGGAAAGATGTTGAAACCTTTATGGAATAAAAAGTTTTTATAAAATGTTACCATTTTGTGAGTGGTGCATTATACATATAAGATTAGTCATACTTTGAATGACTTGGTTTACCAGCACTGTTTTGTTTATTGAAAAAATTCTTTTAATGAGTGCTTTCTAAAGCAGCCAGTTTGCCTGTTGCATTTCTGGTTGAAGGAGCTCTATATCCTTTCTGCAGAAGTGTTTATGCTGCCTAAAAGAAACTGATTGCTAATACAAGTTGGCCTGTACTGTATTACAACTCTGCTTTTGGCTAGTCTATTGAAATTGAAGATTGTTTACCCAGGGTGGGCTTTTTACATAGTTATGTTGTAATTTATCTGTTGTAAACGTTTCAGAATTTAAGATTCTACTGTATGAAATGTTTTATACAATGTCGTGTGCTTTTCTATGTAACTACTGTAGTTGCTCTTAATGTGCAACACATGCAGTTCAGTTTTTCTTAATTGGTAAGTGGTGGTTTGTAAACGTATTGACAACACTGGCTAATATTTTTTAGTGGTCTGTATTTTTTCATTTATTGATAGTTGTTTCATAAAGATTTTTGAGGTAGTTTGACTAGAACAGAATTTCATGTATCAGTAAACCACTCTTGTTAAATAGCTTTACATATTTTTTTTAAACCCCCTTAAGATCATTTAGAGGTCTTTGAAAAAAAGTGCACACTGGATTGTGTGGTAAAAAATGCTAATGTTAGAATGAATTTTAAAAGTGCATGTTTGAAGGCAGGCAGTAAAAGCATGCTGTATACTCCCATTTTCTAGTTCCTCAAAGTAGGTGAAATAAGCACAGATAGGTATTTAAAAGGTAACTTTACGTAACTTACGCAAATATAGCTGGACAACTTCCTTTTCTTTTTCCTTCCAGAACGGTTGTCTGAAACATGATTTTTTTTTTTTTTCACCCCTTCCTGCTGTGTTAGGATGGCAAGCTTCAATGAAAAGTGTCAGTCTGTCTTATATTCTACCATCCAATCGTCTCCCTGTGCAGTTGATAAGTCAAGTGAGAGTTTATACCTCCAATGGTCAGAAAAAAGATCTTGGATCAGAAGATACGAATAGATCAACCCCTGAAGAAACCCCACATAAAGTTGGAACAGGTAGTACTAAGCTAAAATAAAGAGTATTTATATAGTTGTAAAAACTTCATGCATTTAACAGTTGATAACTTTTTGTTTCCAATTTTGTGATATTTTGGTTGCAGAATTCTTAGTATTTGTTGCTTGTGGGTATCTGTATATAAATTTCAAATGCATAAGCAGGGAGGAATGCTGAAACTTAGTTCCTTGTCATTACAGTATTGAAAGGATTTAAGTAATCAGATTTAAAGTGGTGATGATAAAATGGGGATGTTGGAAGGGATAAGAAGTGGAATGTATTGCTTGTCTTTCGCTACTCAATGTGCTTGCTTGAATTGTTTTTGTAGTATTTCAGGTTTGTCGTGTGAAATGAACTAGTGAAAAAGATTAACTGAGTTTGAATACTGAGCACTGTGACTTCTCCAGGTCAGGCTATAGATGACTGGTAAAGAAGGCTGAACTGGTTCTGCTAGATCTTTCTGTCAGTTGCCAGAACTGCAACATTCAGATTAAACTCTAGATATAATGAACATAACCTTACCCTCGTTGCTGTCCCTTGTGCTAATTAGGTGCATGTGAAATTCAGAACTGTCTTGTCCTTTTTCCATTGTATCATCCTCTGTTTTTTTCCTGCTTCTTAACTGTAGGACTGCACAGACACTTTTGGAAGACTCCCATGCTTAAAAGATAACAAATTTTTTTAAAAAATGAAAATGCTTTTTTTTGTGCTTTTGTCTAAAACTAAGTGGTCTACTAAAGAAAATTTCCTTCTTTTCATTGTCAGGTTAGCAGGTGTTCTGTTCTTTCTTCAGTAACTTGTAAATTCCTGGTGCTTGCATCAGTCTTGAAATGCTATGTTGTTCTGAGTGTAACAATTAGACGTTATTTCTTCAGTCTGTGTTTAGATTTTAGAAGAGGATAATACTTAAGACTGTTTATATTTCTTGGAAAGGCTTGAGCTGAAGATGGTTGCAAGAGGGCAACCTTGCAGAAGGATTTATGCCTCAGTACAGTGGAAAACTGTAGAAGCAGTTGTTGTTGGTATTTTCTGGGTTCTTAATGTTCAGTTACTGGTATTAAAAATCAGGCATGTCAAAATAGTCTAGTGCTATTGCTTCATGATTGCCTTAAGTTTGTGTAATTATTCAGAAGGAGTATTGCCATATTCTCCTGCCCCATCTGATTATTCTCTCTTGTTCTGGCATTAATGACATTTAGGCCTGTTTTGTGAAAAGGTAATGGCTTTTTTTTTGTTTTGCAGACCTAGAGTAAAGGTAGCATGGATCAGTAGACTGATCCTGCTCACTGTCTCTAAAATGGCTAGAGGAGTGATGCTTCCCTTTGGGGCAGCACAGCCCTGAGTCATAGTGAGCCTGGAGTGGAACTACGCCACATGGGCACTATGAGGCTTACCTTTTGCTGAGAGTGGGGGCTGATGTGTGCAAGTTTATATGAAACTGCAACCTAGAAATGTTGTACATAGATGAACAATTGCTTTGAAGTTTATTTTTGAATGCATATTATTTGTCTGTTTCATATAGAGGGGCATTTCCTGGGGCCTAGTGGATAGAACATTCTTATGCATTGTGGACAGATTATTATTGTTTTAAAAAACCCGTGATATTTTGATAGAATTCTGAAAAGGTAATATCCTACTTGTAAAGATTGCCATACTTTTCCAGTAACATAAATATTTAGCAAATAATGGATCTCTAGGACCTCCCTTTCTTTATCAATAAATTTTGGAAATGCTTTTCCTGTTAATGCAATATTGAAAATATTAATGTATTTGATGGGAAAGGTCTATTGGAGCAACCTCTTCCTGTCTGAAAAACAGTAATTGTGAATGGAAGTATTCAATTTTTTTTCCTTCACTGATGCACTGTGATTTTGTCCAGTCTCCCTCCTGAGGTAGTAAACTTTAAAAAGGTACTTGATGTCCATAGGTCTCTTAAGGCCCAATCTTTTGTTAAATAGTGTTGATTATATTTCTTCAAATGACATAAATGGTTGCATGCAATTTCTGAAAAGAAGCTACAACTCAGTTGTTGGTAGGCAATCTTAGCTGAAGTTTTTTGTCATGAATACTGATACATTGGCTGCCTGATGTTTTAAACCAGATAAGAAAAGAAAGGAAAGGGACAGCAAAGGGGTTTTGCTTTTGTTTTCAAGTCAAATGATAACTGATAGGGATGACTGGTTTGGGAATCCTAGTTATTTATGGTCCAGCCTATTTTTTGTGCAGTAACATTAGTTTAATAAATTTGTGCTGCTTTTCCAATAAAGTGTTTCTGATCTTTGAGTAATTTGAGTAGCATATTGAGCTAGGAGTATCTCAGTAATACAAACCTGCTTGAAAAATCTGCATTTTTCTTTAATATATATCACTTTCAATAAGGTCTGTTTTAATTTTATTAATGACTAGATGTATGGTAAACCTCTAATGTTAGAGAGTGTTAGGGCACAAAAGAGTGGGTATGTTTGATGTCTTAGAATCATAAGGTTTTTGTTTGGAAAGCTATGTTGAGATGTGAGTTAAGGATGCAGTATTTGTTTGTATTTTCAAGTAGTGCTTCTGATTTCTAAGTAGAGATCTTACTGAAATTACTGGAATTTATTCTTTTCCAAATACTAAGATTCACTTAACAGTACTGTAAATTGTATTTTAATTGGCTTTTTATCAAGTAATATCCTCAAATTCCAAAACCGGTAAAACACTTGGTTTTCATTGTAGCTCCAGTTTATGACACAAGAGTTGTGGATTTTAGTCTAATTACTCTGTATTTTAAGGAGCTTGATTTTTTTTTTTTTAAGTGAAAAAGCTTCAGTCCCTTAAATTACAACTGAAAGCTCTGAGACTCTGTTTATCAGCAGCCATACTTTATATAGAATTAATTAAATTTTACTAATCTAAAATTTTGCATAAATCTTGCCCCAGACTTTTAAGTATGCTGTTAAAATACTTTTGAAAAAATTGGGATACTTTTGTTGCAAGTAGATGTTTTTCTGCAAGCTGCTAGGAGTTTGTTCATCAATGCTATATTAAATGTATTTATTTTTATAACTAGTTGTGTTTAATTTTGAGAGCTTTCAATGTTGGTAGTCTGGCAAAAATGGTTTTTAATTGTCAGAGTGGAAAGCAATATTAAGATATATTCTTATTAAGTTATAGCAACCAAGCTTACTAAAAAGAAAAGTAAGCACTTTCATATTTACAGGGAGCTTTATTTTTATTTTACAGGACAAGATACAACCAATGCAGGTCAAAAGCAGTCTTTTGTTAAAGAGCCAATACAAGTAAAAGGTAAAGAAATACTTCCTGTATTGTAACTTCGCACATCTTTTTTGACTACTAGCAGACAGCAGTAAGAAAACTGTGGTTCCTCTTCAATTGTGTAACCAGCTATGTCAATAACATTTTAAAACACACCTGTATGGTACCTACTTGTTTGAAAATGACTACTGAAAAATGAAATATAGCGTTATTCCTTCTATTTGCTTACTTTTCTGTGTCTTTTTTTAGTTGTTTCATTTCAGCTGATGAATTTGTCAGGAAAAGACTTTTTTTCATCTGTTATCACAGTCTGTCCTCCTTGCATATTTTTAGACACATCCATTCACTATCTCAGATTTAACATGGCTAAGCTGTATACTGGAGCTTCTCCTGTTCCTTGTTCTAAGTCTTCCTCTGTTCCTTCTTATTGCTGAGTTAATCTAATCAGTGTTGCTTCTAAATATATTTTGACCACATGAATACCTAATCTGAGTCCTATAATGTTCCCATTTGTACCCGCAGTAATGTGGTGGGTTGACCCTGGATGGACACCAGGTGCCCACCAAAGCCACTCTGTCACTCCCCTCCTCAAGTAAAAGGGGGAGAGAAAACATAACAAAAGCCTTGTGGTTTGAGATAAGGACAGGAAGACCATTCAGCAATTACTGTCATGGGAAAAGAGACTCGACTTGGGGAAAATTACCAATCAATTCAGAGTAGATAAATGAGAAATAAAACCTAAATCTTAAAACACCTTCCTTCCAATCCCTCCCTTCTTCACTTGCTTAACTTTACTCTTGATTTTCTCTCTCATCCGCCTGAGTGACGCTTTAAAGGCTCACTAATCTTAAAAAATCATGCTATGTCAAGTGTTTTATTTACATCTTCTTTTATTGGGCTTCATCCTTCTCTTGGAAATACCTAATTAATGTTTTTTTTTCCTCAAATCAGTCAACAATTTTATATAGTTATTTGAACTCAGAGTAAGATTGTTGAAATATTCTGCAAAGTATAATTGGCTATAGTATTTTTTAAGTGAAATTTACCTGTGTTTCTGAAAGATGGATTAGTAAGTGTTTGATAAATCCACAAATTATTTTTTTACTAAGTTAATACATTTTAGGTATATATGTTTTAAATAAGGAATGATGAGAAGCATTCTTTTTGTAAAAAGTGTTTAGCCTGTTCTAACCTTAGTAAATGATGAACTGATTTAGGAAATCTCTAATTTTTTTGTCACCTTTGCTCAGGAGCATTGTGGGATAGGTGCGATTACTCAAGTATTTAATTGTTGAAGTTCATATGGATGACAAATCAGATTATTGTAAAGATTGATATCTGTAGTGCTAGTACATTGTTGAGTGTCAAGCAGTGTATTTTGCCTTTTAGCTTTCAAAACTTAGAAATAAGACATTGTAGAACTCGAAGAATTTTCTCAAAGTCTTTAAATGTCTTATCTTTCTGTAAGTATGCTGTGACTTAAGGAGAAATTCTAGACTGACTATAAATCATATCAGTCCTGTGTTGTACAGGAAGTTCATGTGTATTCATAAATCTTCTTGCCTGAAGAATTTTTGTTTTCGGTTGTGTACTTTAATAATATATCCTTTAGCAACTGTAACTGTTCTTCCAATAAGCATAACATTTTTAATGGAAATCAGTGTATAATGACTTACATTTGAAAATAAGATGAAGTTATATACATATAGACAAGGAAGAAATAATGGCATCAATTTAAAATTCCATTTATCCTTCTTCTGAATGCGTGTAGGATTCTTTCCCATGTGCATTAAAATCTGGTATGATACGAGTACATCTTCTAGACATACAAAGCATTATAAATAATGTATATTTTAAATTGTTTTAATTTTTAAATACCCGATGTTAAGTGTGCTAATAATTTTGAAAGTAATAGAGAAAATAATTGAGAAAAATGACATACAGAGTCTGCCTGTATGGTCTGCAAAATTCAGAAATCTTATCTGCAGAAGGTGGAATTGGTTAAGTACTGGGGGGAAATGGAAAAAGAAATGGAGCTCTGTTTCCCTTTCAGTTGCAAGAGTGAGGGTTTCCAAATTGCCGTTTTTGAGTGCTATCTTAAGTAGCTAAACACTGTCTCTGATGTCAGCATTGGAGAAGTAGCTGACAGTGGCAGTTAAGTGTGTGAGATGTTTGAGAACCCTGAAAAACTCAACAAGTAGCATTTTTGGAGGTAAATCGTTCTACTCTTACTGATTTCCACTGTAAGTTTTCTGTCTCACTGACAAGTGTTGTTTGTCAGATCTCCACTTAAAGGTATCATGATATGACACTAGGTTGAATTACCTTTTGAAGTTTCTGCTGTAGTCTCCGTGACTAACTTACCTTGCTTATCTATTTTTGGTTTTAAGTGAAAGCAGTCCTTAAGAAAAGAGAGTATGGACCAAAATACACACAGAATAACTTCATCACTGGAGTCAGAGCAATAAATGAGTTTTGTCTTAAATCCAGGTATGGTGGAATTGAGTTGAAATTTAAATTGTGAATGTTTGGTCTTGTGTGCTTCAAAAGTAATTGTGACTGTAGAGTTATTTTGCACAGCAACTTTTTCTGAATGTTTTTGTGGTATGCTTAATGATAAGTGGCTGAAGTTAATTCTTGTTTACTTAGTGTTACAGCAGGTTAGGAATGTGCATGTTGTGTGTTTCCATAGTTGCATCTTCAAGAGATTTATCTGTACTTATATGACTGTAAGTGTAGCTGTGGGGAGTGTGACCCACATTAAATCTAAAGGCATAACAGCTTTGTTTGTAACTTTTTGTGCTGTTGGTGTTCCTACCCAGTTTTAACATGCAGTGTATGTCACCAGACTTGAACTTAGCTGAAAATCCAGTGACAAATTATGGTTAGTCCTCTGCTGCATTTTTATCATAACTGGCTTCTGCAGAGAATGAAGTAGCTAGTTTTGATGGATTGACCAAAAGGAGTGGAAAAAAAAAAAAAAGACTAGATTATTGGTTGGGCTAAAAATGAACTCATCCCTTGTGCTTATTAATGTAGATACCCTAATGTGTAGCTCAGCACAGGAAATTTATCTGTTCCCCCAAGCAGTTTTGTTATTTCCAACGTTTTGCAGCTTGTGCTGCTAGATGTATAGGTTTTGAGGTTAAATTCCTTAACTTCTCATGTCATGCGACTTCTAATTTCGATTTAACAGTGTTAAGCCATGAACCTTCTTCTTCAGCAATTGTGAACATTGTCAGTTACACACAGATCATTCATTGGGTGTTTTACTATTCAATGTTTTATTACCTTCTCTTACATATGTGGTATTTCATAGTGTGAGGACATGATTTGGAGTTTTGTGTGTGGAAAACAGTGATTTTTTTGATAGCGTCCTATAGATCACTTCATGTTGCCTATCTCTTCTGTTTGGCTCAAGCAAACAACTTCAGGGTTTTTTGTGCTGCAAATTAATAATATAAAAATTGTGGAAGATCTCCCAGACATAAAAGTAAATTAGAGTAATATTAACTTTTTCTCTCACTAAACTGTTTGCCCACTTTCCTTAGTGATTTAGACCAGCTGAGGAAAATTAAACGACGAAGTCCCCATGATGACACTGAAACCTTCACTGTGTACCTGAGATCGGATGTAGAGGCCAAGTAAGAACATTTTAATGAAGAAAAAAGTTTTTGTTCAAAATGGATTATGAGAAAGAAAATGGAAAATATTATTGCCCTTTCACATTGTAAGCCTGACTTTTAAAGGTTTTTCCTCTATCTCAATGCATTTTGTATCTGCATTATTGTAGTAATTACATTGGTGTTAATTGGAGTGTATGTTTCATGTTCCCAGAAATGAAGATCTTGTCCTCAATCCTCTCTTCGCAGCTTTTTATTCTGTAAAGTAGTCTGTGTGTCTTCTTACCTGAAAAAATAATGTGTTTGTTCTGCTTCTGGGAAAGGCATTTGTACTGTAGTCAAACTGAAAATAAGTTACATAAATGTAACAGTTATTAAGTTCCTTTTACTCCGTGCAGATCTCTTGAAGTTTGGGGTAGTCCAGAGGCTCTTGCTAGAGAAAGAAAACGACGTAAAGAGGCAGAGATCAAGTACAGAGAAAGTGAGTATAGAATTTTCAGATAACTTTAGATGTGAACAACCAAGTACAGTTGTTAGAAATCCACTAGATGGTTTGTTGTTTCCGTTCAGAGCATACACATTTGGAATTAGCAATCAGCGATAAGATTTTATAGCACAGTGTTAGAGTAACTTTACTATTTTTGCAGGTATAGGCTGTTACTATCTTAAAATTATTGTCATCCTTGCTTGTATTATCAGTAAGAGGTACAGTAGTAGTTTGTAATGGATTCTGATATTTCTAGTCAGTTAAAATCACAGGAGAGGCAATATTGCTTCAAGGTACTTACTCCAATTATGCACCTTAAAGTTAGAGGGTTTGTTTTTGTTTGAGTGGTGTTTGGTGGTGTGTGTATGTGTTTTTGTTGTTGCTGGTTTTAGTTTTTGTTTGTTTTTTTGTTGTTTGTTTTTTTTGAAACAGTTGTGCCACTGCAACAGTCTCCTGGTCAGTAGAATAGAGCTGCAGACACTTGTTAAGATACCTCTCAGTGTTTGTATTGAGAGTGCAGTCAGTAGCTTCAAAATTTTTAGGGACCAGCATCCACAGCCCTGAACATAATAGAAAAAATTAGATTAAAAAACTACTACTCAGTCAAAATAGCATACTGAAACATTGTATACTGGAAGTGGCAACTCATTTTTAGAGACTGTCGTTGTACTCCTCTCTACTGACTGTTTTCATCTATTTCAGTTACTGCATACAGTGTATTTTGTATAACTTTGTAGGGGAGAATCTAGCACTGCAGCTTTTAGCTGCTGTAGTATACCAGTGTTATTTTGAAAGTCACTGAACATCATTAGTGTATAGATAAAATACTGATGTTAAGAGACTTGCTTTGAAACAGCCTTCCCCTCCTTCCTGTTGGAAGGATAGGAGTGGAGCAGTAGAATGCCTGGATTTGGAGCAGCGTTTTGGTGTTTTTCCCTCTGTGCATCATCCTTTGTTAGTAGAAGTGGCAGCAATGTGTACGATCAAAACAGATTGCATGAGTCTATAACAATGTGTTTCTGACTAACAAAACCAGTAGGGGAGGTTTTCACAAAGAAAGAGAAATCATCATGTGGCTCTTACTGGAAATTGGCTGCTGCATAAAAGAAAAAAAGAATTCACATTCCTGAAACTGCTTTTTAATATGTGTTCATGATAACAATTTTGTATTGCAGATCTATTTAGAAACCAGAGACTGTTGTGGGAATACAAGGAGTTCTTTGGAAATACTAAGGTAAGAGATGTTTTGTAGTTTTTGGCTAGAAAAATGACAAGAGATTACACCTTTTGAAGGAAGAAGTTGTGAAACAGGTGTATAAGCTTAACTAACTCAATATTCTTGGAAGATTTATAATAACCTGTAATATACCAGGCTTATCTCTGATTGTAATACAGTGGTAAATGTTAGGATGCTAGTTTAATTGGGTTCCTGCTGTGGTAGTATAATCCACTAGTAAGGAGTCGGGTTTTTTTTTCAGTCAGTTGCCTTTTTATTAACAGAATTGCAGCTGTTTATTGTTTGTGATTTCATCTGTAGTCTCTAAACATGTATAGTAAATATATTGCTACTTTAGAGAAATGAAATAAGTTTCTTAAGGCAAAAAAACCCCAAACATTGACACTTTACTCCGTGCCGTACTGGCACTTTCTCTTTGCTTAAGCAGACCTGTTCCCTAGCTCTAGGTGCTCTGCTATAGTAGAATGATTTTTTCAATCTTTCTGTACACAGAAATAAGTTAAGATAAATAAGATGCAACTGTAGTTTGGGTGAGCAGTAGTAAATTTAGTAAGCCTCGAGGACTGTAGCTTCACTTAAGCAATATAGAGCAATGCAGTGTTTTTATTTAATAATTTGTATGGTACATCTTTCATGAGGTCAAGATTTGTTTTTTTTAACAATCTCTTATTTCTTTATGCAGCCACGCTCCAGTGCAGCAGCTATGTTTTTCAAGGGACCAGGGAAGGTGGTAATGGTAGCTATTTGCATGTAAGTTAAAAAAAAAAAAAGTTTTGTTTATGCAAGTATAAAAAATTATTTTTATTATCCTGTGTATGGGAACAGTCTTTGTATTCAAGCTAAAGATGCTTGTGTCTCTGTAACTGAACTTAATAGATCTGTTTATTCAGTGCTAATGGGAGAGAGTCTAGTTAAATACTTTATCCCTGGTCTCTATATACTGATGAATGTATCTCTGATCAGAGAAGAGCAAATTTTTTGAAATTGATCTGACTAAACATTTTATGAAAGTAAAAACTGAAATTTTGAAGGACATAGATAGGCAGACATTTAAAATTGTCCATTTTTTCTTGCTCCTTGAGAGAAAGCTTTTCATGTTTTAAACAATCTTCTGTGTAAACAAGAGAAAATAACCTACTTTTTCTGCTGTTATTCAACTCTTTTCCTCCATGGGAAGCAGTGTCAAATGCCTTGCTAAAGTCAAGGTAGACAACATCCACAGCCCTTCCTTTGTCCAATAACCGCGTCACCTTGTCTTAGAAGATCAGGTTAGTCAAACAGGACCTGCCCTTCATAAATCCATGCTGACTGGGCCAGATCTCCTGTTTGGTTCTGCATGTGCTGCAGAACTCTACTCAGGATGATCTGCTCCATTAGCTTTCCTAGTACAGAAGTCAGACTAACAGGTCTGTAATTTCCCTAAACGCTAGTGGTCAAGGATGTTACTGCTTCTTTAGAAACAGATGTGATGAAGTATATTTAGTTCTCAAAACTAGAACTATATTTTTCCCCCCATAGATCCATAATAGATCTGAATATTTTTAGATTTTTAAATTTTTACTTTTTTTTTTTTTTTTTTTTTTTNATTTTATATAGGTAAACAGGGATGTTTGCGTATAACAGACCAGGTTCTTCTAGACCGTTATCTAGTAGTATAAGGTAGAGTATAGAAAGTGGCAGTCACATGCAATTCCTTATATACCTATATATTTCTCAATTCCAAGTATTCCTGTTCGCCATGTACATCCTGGGGTTTTGAGATGATTATCTTTGGAACACATTTGGAATGATAAGTATGTAAAAGCAAGTATTACTGCCCTTTTAATTTTTTAAAGTTACAGTTCAGTCAGGATAGATTTATTTGAATTTGTTATAATTGGAATTTAAGTTAGGAATCTTGATTTGAATAATTGATTTTAATCTACTTTTGCTTTTGTGTATTTTAATTTATTTTTTCAGAGAAAGGCTGGTTCCATTCATGTCAGTGTATTTTAAAATTACCAATTTAGTTTTAGACTTTACACTAAAATTGGTAAGCCTTCTGACAGTGAGGAAGATTTATATCTGTTTCAGTGCTTTTTTAGTCCCCCTTTTGGGGGTAAATGTCTGCCTCCTATGTGGACTTTGGAATACAGTTGTAAACAGTTGTCTTGAAAGAAACTTTCTCGGTGCAGAAAAGAAGTTTTTTAGACAGTACTGTATAGTTGTATGTTTAATAAGCAAGAGAATTGTACCTCTTTTTCTTTTTTATTTCTTGGCATGATGTCCAAAACATTACACTAAATCTTTTTCAAATCTTACTTTGCTTTGGTTTAAGTTCTGTTAAGATTTCCTACTCTTTCAGGTCCATGCAGATGGAAGTGAGGTATCTAAGTCAGTTCATTTAAGTACAGGAGAGAAAATACTTTTTGAATTAGTGGTCACTGATGTAAAAGATACCTTTATTTCAAACTGATTCAGAGTACTCTAGCTGCATTCTCAGGATCTGCTGGATTTGGATTTTTTTTTCTGTTCAAAATCTTTGTAGTATTTCTTTAACAGAATTTTGGCTTTCATAGGGCTTACCATTTTCAAATGCAGTGATGTATTTGTTTTTAAAGCAATCTGTATTTTACTTGCAGTAAAAACCTGACCTTTTTCTTTCCCCTCAAACTGAAACTTATCTATTGTCTTACATTTATATGAACATATAGTCAGACAGAAAACGGCAAATAGTCTTGAGAGCTCTGTAAGACTTCCTATTTTTTTAATAATTGTTTCCCATGTAGCACTCTTCATCTTTCTGTCTTACAACTTCAGCTTACTGGACATCGTTAACATTGATATTGCTGAGCATCTCATTTGAAAATCTTAGTGTGATTTCTTTTTAGATTTCTAGGATGCCAAATCCCCCCACAAATTCTGAATTTGTAGAGGTGAAATAAAACACCAGCTGAGTGCTTCTTGGGTTGTCTGAACAGATGAGGGCCCCACAGCTGACCTGCACCTTCAGATAAGCTGTCAGAATGATTAATACAACATTGAGAAGAACAATACAAAACTCAAGAGACTGTACTCATGAATTCCTCTGTAATTTATTTAATTTTCTTTCTATGCTAAAGATGCACTGTGCTGTGAATTGGGAGAACTTGTAATTAACACAGGGAGTTTAAATTATGGTTTAATGTTACAACAGCCTTCCCGTCTTCTGGGGTTATTCACTAACTTAACGCAGTTTTTTATTTCTGCCTATAAATTATGGTGATGCTTCACCATCTCATGAGGTAATGAAACTAAATTAAAGATGGTAAAGAATGTTCAGGTCCCTGGATGGAAACAGGTATAGAAAACAACACTACCTTGTGCTTGAAAAAGTGGATGTACTTTCTCGGAAATCCTTTAAGGATGATCTGCAAATGAGTGCTTTTAGTCAGTTACCTAATTTGATGTATGGCAAGAGGCTGGACTTGTACTTCTTCTAACTTAAATATATTTTCTTGTCATGTTCCTGTCTGTTGTGTTACATTTGTATCCTACTAGGATTTGCCCAAGCTTAGATTCAAGTTGGGAACCTTGAACTGCAGTATTAGGAGGGGATGTATAGGAGGAAAGGGGTGAAGAGAGAGAAAAGGAAATTAAGACTTTTATTCTCACAGTGGAAGACAGTTAGTTGCTCTGAGTAATTTATGTGATGGTAGTTTTCAGGAACTATAACTTATTCAGGACTGCTTAGAAGTTAACAATTTTGGAAAAATAAAATGTGTATCTATATATGAAGTTTAGCTGAAAGGGCTTTTTAGCAGTAACCATACTGAAAATCTGAATGCCTCATCTGCCTGTACTGATGCCTAACTAGTGATTAAACTGATACTTGGTTTCACCACTTACTGGCAGGTAATGCATGATTATACAGCACTTGTGGTTTTGCTGTAAAATATTAAAGACCAAATATTCTGTTGTTCTTTAGCTTTCTTCTCTCTATTTTCAGAAATGGGTTGAATTTTTTCTTCAAGCTGCTTGCTTGGGTTTACACTGGTTCTGCAAGTATGTTTTCAGAGGCCATACATTCTTTAGCAGACACATGTAACCAAGTGAGTATTTTTTCCATTCTGCTGAAGTCAGCACTTGTAATAATTTCTCAGGAATAAAGATCTGTACTTTCAGTAGTTGTATTACACTTCAAAGCAATAGTTCAGTCCATTAGTGTTCCTTGGTTTGTCTATACTGCCTAAATGATAAACACCAGAGAAATGAAAACAGTATTTTATTTAGGAGGACTAGAACATATGGCAAAATACTTTGATTTTCTTTACAAAGTTTGCTCATAGATAACATTGTCATTGTAGAGAAGCCTAGAAATTCCAAGTTCATTAGCCACAGCTCTTACTAAAAATGACTCTCAGATTCTACTGTATTGTGTGTTTACAGTGCTCTTCCTGTTCAATACCTGTGATCATTTCTGTACCGTTTTATATAGTATACAGGCTTCCTTAAATGAACAGTAATATATTTTAAGGAGGAGAAAAGCTAGTACTTAATCTGATGATCCTTTAAATACATTTGCAGCAAACCAGTATTAGTGATGTTTTTTAAATAAACATTTTCATCCGGGAGAGGATATTTTTGTGTTTTAGGTTCTTTTATTCAATTTCTGGTTTCAGTCATTTGGAGGACAAAGCCTGTCCAGAGTGTGACATGCTTGGTGTGCATGCAGTGGGAGGAATGTGTGTGTGTATATATTTTTTTAATCTCTGTGTGTATATATATTTTTTTCAGCTTCCCAGAAACAAAAGTAAATATCACTCACAGTGTAACATTATTGTTTCAGTTGTTACCAAACTGTGGGCAGATGAAGGCATATTTCGTCAGAGACACACATTGCCTTAGAAATGCTGCCAAGCCCAGAGCTCTTTCCTCCTGTCCCTTAATGTGTGCAAAAGCTCTTGTTACTCTGTTGCAAATTTACTTGCTGAAACTAGTGGTTTCTACAGGTTTACATAGCTGCTTTCTTAGCTTTTCATATTGATGCCAGTAATTTAGTGGAGGGTTTATAATCTTAATAGTAAAATAACTGACTTAGTCTAAAAGCCTTAAATGCAGAAGGAGTCTAGAAAAAGTCACTTGTAATTACAAATAAAATCTATTCAAATGTATTTCTAGTATTTCTTCTAATATAATACTGTTTGTAATGCCATCTACATTATTTCAAACCATCTGGCCTGATTACTTCTGTTCTTTTTTAAATTATTGTTTTTCATATAATTGTTCCGTACTTCAGTTGCAATTTATTTTCCCTATAACTATCAAGATGAAAGTACACCAAAAAAAGTTAAATAAGATTATTAGATTAGTCAAATATAAAAACATGAGACAGTAAGTCCTAGGACAGGCTTGATTTTGTTTGTCACAAAGCTTATGCATAATAATATGACCAGCCTTATCTTTAGGAAGTGGTGTCAGAACAAAATATCATTAATATGGGTTACATGGTCATTCCTCTCTGCCTTGCTCCCAAACAATAGTTATATATTGGTCATCTTAAAGTATTATTGAGTGCCTGTCCAGATAATAAAAAAGTAAAATCGAGTGGTTTTTGATTTGTATTAATGTTCAAATGAGATAAGTCAAAATGTAGGTTGTAAAGTTATTTTTAGAAATGAACTGAAAGAGAGGAGTTTTGGTAAGCAGAACTATGCCCAGTCACTTGATGGATCATAAATGGTACTTGAAACTAAGATGGTGTACAAAGCGTACTACTTTCCTATTTTGGTTAAATGTTAACTTGAAATTCTTTTCCTTTCAGTTTTTGTAATAGAATGACAAACTTTGTGGCTTAGCCATCTCTCAGTAGAATAATGATGAGAATTTGAGTATCTAGGTTTCATTTTTTGTTCCTGGTTTGCCTTACTTAGCAGCCTCTCATAGCACAAGTAGCCAGCATAACTGGCACACTTTATTTTACTTTTACTTTACTAGGTGGTGTGCCAGACACAGAGCTGGGCATGTAAATACTAGTGTGCAGAGACAAAATTAATATTGTTTTTTTCCACTATTTTCTTCAGTGTGCTTGAAGTTTGTGTAACCCATTTTGAGGATTATATTCCAGGTCTAATAAAATAACAGTAACAAAGCATATGTGCAGATCAGCAATTTGCACCTGCTTTTATCTTTCAAATTCAGTTGATATAGAATGTTTCTAAATTTTTATTTTTTTCTTTAAAACAAAGATTTTTTTTTTTTTCCCCTTTTGTCCTAAATAGGCATTACTAGCTTTGGGCATCAGTCAGTCGGCAAGGACGCCTGACCCTAGTCATCCGTAAGCTTTTTGAGTAAATAATGATTTTGGTACTTACATGTTCTACTGTACAGTTCTTGTTTGTGCATCACCTTGTTCGTTTCAATCTATGTCATACAATTTATGGAATGCTTTGCTTCTGATTTGTAATAGATAAAATAAGAAAAGGGATTTCTTCCAAACTGCAGAAATTATAGTTTCAGTGGCTTGATGCATGTTACCCATGTTAAGTTGCTGGTTGTTCTGTTAGTTTTGTTTTGTTTTTTGAAAGCTTTTTGATGTTAATTATTTTAATTGACATTATTTCTTGAAGTCATTCTGGGCTTTTCTGCCTCTTCCAATGGGTAGTTTTCCTTTATTTGTAAACACCGTTCATGTGAATGACAATATTTTTTTAAAAATAAAAAATACTGTCCTTTGTTTTCAAAGTGCAAGGCAGCTTCTTAATTATAATATCATAATTAGATATGTGTGACTTAAACTACTCCTTGTTTTTGTCTGAGTAATAGGGATATTATTGATATGTTCTTACAACTTCATGAAAGTTCAAGAAGCTATGCTCTCTGTGATATTTTCATAGAATGGCCCAGGTTAGAAGGGACTTTAAAGATCATCTAGTTCTAACCCCCTCACCACAGGCAGGGATGCCATCTGCTGGACCAGGTTACCCAGGGCCACATCCAGCCTGGCCTCGAACATTGCCAGGGATGGGGCATCCACAACCTCTCTGGGCAACCTGTTCCAGTGTCTTACCACCCTTTGGGTAAAGAACCTCCTTCTAATTTCTAGTCTAAATCTTCCCTTCTTCAGTTTGTATATATTCCCCCTTGTCTTATTGCAGTCTGACAAGCTGACAGCTCTCTCCTCCTGTGTCTTGTAATCCACCTTTAGGTACTGAAAGGCTGCTATGAGATTCCCCTGAAGCCTTCTCTTCTCCAGGCTGAACAATTCCAATTATCTCAACCTGTCCTCATAGGGGAGGTGCTCCAGCCCTCAGATCATCTTTGTGGCACTCCTCTGGGCCTGTTCTAGCAGGTCCATATCATTCTTATGCTGAGGACCCCAGAGCTGGATGCAGTACTCCAAGAGGGGCCTCATGAGGGCAGAGTAGAGAGGCAGAATCACCTCCTCAGACCTGCTGGTCATATTTTATTGGTGTTGACTTGCTGTACACTTCATGTGTTTGGGCAAGTCATTAATACTATAAGCATTAGTTCAAAATATGTCCAGTTTACAGAATTAGTTAATCTTTGCTTCAGTAAGTGCATCAGGTAATTTGAAAAATTTATTAATCTCAAGTTTATCTAAATCTTCAACTCCTTCCCCTCTCCCACTTCTTTCCCTTCTTCCTCAGTACAGTCTTTTCTACTCTTGGTTTTCAAATGTTGCTAGAGAAATGTACTCTTTGTAGTAGCAGTTAATATCAAAAAAAGGAATGAAGACACTTTTAATATTCCTCTAGCTCTTACCACTGCTCTTAAAAACTGCAAGTGTTGAATGTTTGATGTTAGGTGAACTTGAAGATGTCACGAATTTTATTCCCTTTAAATTAACATTGTAAAATATGTGTACTGGCTACCTTTAAGGCTAGAGTTTTCATTTAGAAGTAGCATTTCAATAAAATGTAAAAGTGACACGAGTAGTGGTTGTTTTCTTTTTTCTTCAGTAGTAAAATCCTCAGTCTCTGCCTAAGAGCTCATACAGCTTTGTAAATAGCTTGTTTAAAAAAGAATTAGAAAAATATCTGTGCTTGATATCCTTACATGTACTAGATATCCTTTTCCAGGTGCCTTTTTTTTCCCCCTTGGATTATGTTGAATTTAGCAGCTTTGTCTCAAATAAATGATGATAATTTAAGATATGTAAAAATTACTGGAAAAAACTTGTAGAGATATGCTTGCAGAGCTACAGAATTTTCCTAAATGACTTTGTTTTCATCTAGGTATGGTTTCACAAACATGCGCTATATTGCTTCCTTGATTAGTGGAGTGGGCATTTTCATGATGGGTGCAGGACTTTCTTGGTATCATGGGATCATAGGTTTACTCCACCCTCATCCTATAGAATCTCTTCTCTGGGTAAGCTGTTCTTTTTTTGATACTATCTCTAACACTGGTGACTTAATAGAAAGTTAATGGCACAGTCTGAAATTCTCTTCCTCAGTTTGCATCCCAGTGCAACTCAAATCATCCTTAAAGAGAATGTATTTTAAGAAAAAATGTTAAACTGCAGCTGATCTTATAGCAAAGATTATATATCATAACTGTTCTTTAAACACTGCACTTCCCTTCACACCTTCCACGAGGTCCTTCTTTCCTGTTTTGCAATATATTACATAATTCACATATTGTTGATTGCCTTCGGGTTAGGGACAGCTACATAGCACAGTGGGTAACGAGGTTCTGGAATGCCGCATTTGAATAATCTGTGGTGAAGACATCTGTACAAATGTGCATATAACATAATAATTGAGACCTCTTTTTTTTTTTTTTTTTCCCCCCCATACAGGCATACTGCATTTTAGCAGGGTCATTGGTATCTGAAGGAGGTATGCAGTTTCCAGAAATATTTCTGTTTTAAGTATTCGTAATTTCTGAGAGTGCAATGTAAGTAATTACAGTAATAATTGGTCCTTGCTTACATAGTAAATTTTTGAGCTCTGTTGCAAATACTTATGTTGTAAACCAAAAAATGTGGAGAAACTTTCTTATCTGTCTATATAATAAGATGTTGAAGAACATGTGGTTTGAAAAGTGTATGTAGAATGCCTGTCAGTGAATATAACTGTCCTGATTTGCATGGGAGACACATGTAGAAAAAAGGTAACTTTATGCTTTGTCATTATTCAAAGTATCAATAATCAGAGCTTTCTTGATCACTGTTGCTATGACACAAAGTTTCCTCTTTTCAAAATGAAAACAAGCCTTTTTGTCTCTAACCATTTTCAGCAACTACTTTGGTGTTGTTTCAGCTACCCTTCTTGTTGCCATAAATGAAATTCGCAGGAGTGCTCGAGCCAAGGGTCTATCATTTTATCAATATGGTATGTGTCATTATAGCAATAAGGTATGTGGTTATTGAAAGCAAAATCTATTTTCCAGTATTTGCATAATGATAAACCCGGTTTTGTCTGTTTGCCTTTCCTCTTGCTGTATTGATCTGTTTTCTATCTAGTAACAAATACATTTTACAAATCATAGAATAGAATAGAATCATAGAATTGTCAGAGTTGGAATGGACCTTAAAGATCATCTAGTTCCAACCCCCCTGCCTGGCAGGGACACCATCCTCTAGATCAGGTTGCCCAGGGCCCCATCAAGCCTTGTCTTAATAGCTTCCAGGGTTGAGGCTTCCACAACCTCTCTGGGCAACCTGTTCCACTGTCTGACCACCCTCATGGTGGAGAACTTCCCCCTAATGTCTAATCTAAATCTACCCTTCTCTAGCTTACACACATTTCCCCTGGTTCTGTCACTATCTGACCTCCGAAAAAGTCCCTCATGAGCTCTCCTGTAGGCCTCCCTTCAGATACTGGAAGGCCACAAGAAGGTCTGCTTGGAGCCTTCTCCAGACTGAAATTAGTTGAGAACCTATTGATTTAAGGAGCACTACTTAGATATTTACTTGCATTTTTCAGGATAATACCCCTTAAAATTTTTCAAACATTTTGTAGAAGCTTCAGTAATTGGCACAGGGCTTGTTCTGTGTTTTTATGGATGCTTTCAGAAGTGTGTGCGTATGCAAAAATTAGGTTTACACCTGTATACTTAGACATTTTTCTTTTAAGTAGCTAGTGTTAGTATACTGTAAGTACTGTGCATAAGGTGGTAAAGCTAAGCTTTGCAATGTAATTTTTTTATTGTATATGCAGTTGTGCAGAGTCGTGATCCTAGTACAAACGTGGTGTTACTGGAGGATGCTGCAGCAGTTCTCAGTGTAGCCGTAGCTGCTACCTGTATGGGTCTGACTTCTTTAACAGGTAATTCTGTCTCAAACCAAGGCAAGCAGGTTGTGAATTTCCTCCTGTGCATGATAAGAACACAGTATTTAGTCTGTATTGATTGACTTAAATACATTTCTGCTCTTATTCTGATAACTGCTGTACAGTGTAAGCTTCTGGAGGCTTATGCTGTTCTCTGATCTGATTTCTAGTAGTTTGAGTTGAAAATATTTAAAACTTATAAAAATGTCTGGGTTTTTTCATGTCTACTATTGGTGGGGTTAAGCCTGAGAGGACAGACAGGTGGTTCTAACTTCCTTTTGAGCTATTTTGTCATACAAACAAAGTTATCTTTTACTAAAGGTATATTTATTGTAGTCAGTTATGTAAATCACTTTGTATTATGGTGGGATGATATAATTTGAGCTTCCTTATTCATTGGTGTGCAGCTCTGTGTGTGTGGAGAGGATTTAAAGAAGCAGTTGTTGTCTTCCTTTTCATGTGTAGTGGTATTAGTGTTCTCTTCAGATGACAGTAGCTGCTCCTGAACAGTGTGGCAAACCTAACTCATGCTGGTAGGGTGATCTGTCTATATGGTAGGATGATCAGGGTCTGTATTTGCTGCACAGTTAAGTTTTCTGAAGAGGGAAGATTACTTGTGTCTTTCTAAGTATCAGCATTGGCTTTTCAGTTGTTTAAAAAAATAAATATGGTAATTTTGTTTCTCTGTGACTTCTAATGAGTTAATTGCAAGTTTAATTTTTTTATATAGAAATCAGGTTTTTATTCCATCTCTAATTTCCTTCATAGAATTAAAAATACATTACTGTTTTTACAGATCTCAATATCAATGAATACTTGTTTAAAACTTACAGAATAAGTGTATGTAAGTGTATTCCAGAAATGGTTAATACTTGTAAGTTTTTGAGTTACTGATAGAACAACACAGACTTTTATACTACTAGCTGTGTTTAGGTGTATATAATTTTATATTAATAAAGGTAAATCTATTCACAGAAACCAAATAGCTGACAAAGCATACTCATTTATTACATCCTGCAGGAGACAAGGAGTGGATGAGGGACAGGAGGGTCTTGAAACTTTTATCTTAGGATAACTTTTTGTCTTCCAGCTTCATCTTGTTCTTTAGTAGGAAAGAATTGCCAGTGCATTTAAAAACAAAAACAAAAGCAACAAAACAAACAAAAAAAATCCCACTGAGAAGAAAGAAAGAAAGGACCAACCAAAAACCCCACAAAACCCTCAAACCTTACAACTGTGTCTTCTGTTTGCCATGTGAAATCTGAATTATCTGCTATTTTAGAAATGTTCTGTGAAACTAATTTGATATGTTTTGTTTAGGAAACCCTTATTATGACAGTGTGGGGTCTCTAGGTGTTGGAACTTTGTTAGGAACCGTATCAGCATTTCTGATCTACACTAACACTGAAGCCCTGCTTGGACGATCCATTCAACCTGAGCAACTGCAGCGACTCACTGAATTACTGGAAAGCGATCCTGTGGTAAGGTAAGAATCTTTACAGCTTAATCTCTACTAAGAATGACAAAAAGAAGGCAAATAACATATGGAAAAAAAGTTAAAGTGTTTGAAATGAGAGAAATCTGGTGAGATTGATTATTTTTAGGATGGATTCTTCTGTATTGAGATTTTAGAATCTTAATTATGACTAACTTCTGTTTCTGTGCTAACAATTGCAGTAAGTGAATACTTGTACCTCTCAGATGTTTCATAGCTGAAATAAAATTGTGAATGTTTTTAATGGTTTAATTACAGGAGTTGTTAGTGACTTAATGAGAAAGCTATCACAAACTTATGACTATTTTCAAATGTATGAAATGGAGGCACTTAAATTATACTCTAATGTTATTTTTGTGGTTTATTAGCACTTAAATGTTTAAATTCTGTTACTGTTAGCAGTGTCTGGAATACTGTAGCAGTTGGCAGTGAAGTGCTGTAGTAGTATTATGATGTAATAGATTCTTCATGTTAGATGCTCACACAATGAATTAAATGCTGATTTCTTTCTTTAGAAATATACAGTTTGTAGTGAAATAAACTTATAGCTCATTGTCTTTCTGAAATCTTGTTTAAATGCTTTTTAAGAAGCTATTTTAGTTTTAAGCCTATTAACCTTGATTTAGAAGCAAAACACTGTTTTCTTGTTCTTTATTCAGGAATATATCTCTGTGTAAATCAGCTGGAATATTATAGTGGCTTTTTTATTTATAGTCATTACTGAGCTATGAAGGGAAAAAAACAAGCCCATTAGTTAATACCAGAATACTTGAAATAAACTAAGTGCTCCTGTGTCACCTTGGTTGCAAGCAGCAGGTCTGAATTACATGCCATTCATTCCAGAAGTTAAACAAGATTCCTATTTTGGAATAGAATTGTGTTAAAATTTTCACGTGTCGACAACTAAACTCTGTTATGTGGTGGCCCTGGATTACTCTGAATGGTGGAGCATGTATCAACAGTGCTGTGTTAGAGTAGGTGAGTTCACATGATTATTTTTACACAACTTCTGTAGTTCTTTTTTCCAAAGTGCACAGGTGGCTTTTGCTTGTCTCAGGCTGGAATCATAAAATTCCTCCTATCCTAAGCAGCATTTTATATTGTATTCCATTTTGTAGATGGCTATAACTTCTTAATGGAGCAGACTTAGTCCATCTTCTTGCTGTAGATATTTTTTTAAAAATAAAAAGTAACATAATTTAAAAACACCACAAAGAGTAAAAAAGAAGACTTCCTAAGAAAACTGCGTGTTTCGTTTAAGCTTAGAAGCTGAAACACATCTAGGTACTTCTCATAACCTGGGACCTTCTGTATGCACTTTGTCTTGAGTCTTATCTTTCTTAGATCCATTGCATTGTCTGTTTTGATTTCTTTTAGCGCACACTTCGCCTTTCACAGAATCACAGAATGTTAGGAGTTGGAAGGGACCTCAAAAGATCATCTAGTCCAACCCCCCTGCCACAGCAGGATTCCCTAGACCAGGTCACACAGAAACATGTCCAGACAGGTTTTGAATACCTCCATAGAAGGAGACTCCACAACCTCTCTGGGCAGTCTGTGCCAGTGCTCTGGCACCTGAACTGGGAAAAAATTTCTATGTGTATTAACACGGAACCTCCTATGCTTCAGCTTACAGCCATTACCATTGTCTTGTCACTGGGCTTCACTGAGAAGAGCCTAACCCCATCCTCCTGACACACACCTTTCACATACTAAAAAGCTTAGATGAGGTCACCCCTTAGTCTCCTCCAAGCTAAAGAGACCTAGCTCCCTCAGCAGTTCCTCGTAAGGAAGATGTTCCACTCCCTTAATCATCTTGGTGGCTCTGTGCTGGACTTTTTCCAGGAGTTCCCTATCCTACTTAAACTGAGGGGCCCAGAACTGGACACAATATTTCAGGTGTGGCCTCACCAGGGTAGAGTGAAGGGGGAAAAGAACCTCTCTTGACCTACTAGCCACACCCCTTCTAATACACCCCAGAATCCTATTGGCCCTCCTGGCCACAAGAGCACAGTGCTGGCTCATGGTCATTCTTCCATCTACCAGGACCCCCAGGTCCCTTTCCCCTTCACTGCTTTCCAACAGGGTAGTTCCCAACCTATACTGATCCATGGGGTTGATTGTTCCCAGGTGCAAGACTCGACACTTGGCCTTATTGAATCTCACTAAATTTCTCCCTGCCCAGCTCTCCAGCCTAAGTCACGCTGAATGGCAGCACAACCCTCTGGTGTGTCAGCCACTCCACCCAGTTTAGTGTCATCAGCAAACTTGCTGAGAGCACACTCTGTTCCCTCATCCAGGTCATTAATGAATAGATTGAAAAGTACTGGTCCCCCTGAGGGACTTCACTAGACACAGGCCTCCAACTAGATTCCATCCCATTGACCACGACTCTCTGGCTTCTGTCCTTCAACCGGTTCACAATCCATCTCACTATCCAATCAGCCAGACCACACTTCCTCAGTTTAGTTGCAAGGATGCTGTGGGAGACAGCGTCAAACGCTTTACCGAAATCAAGATAAACCACATCCACTGCCCTGCCCTCATCTATCCACCCAGTGATGTCCTCATAAAAGGCTATCACATTGGTCAAACATGACTTCCCCTTGGTAAGCCCATGCTGACTGCTCCCAATGACCCCCCTTATCCTTGATATGCTTAGAGACAGAGTCAAGCATAAAGTGTTCCATCACCTTTCCAGGGATGGAGGTGAGGCTGACCGGTCTAGAGTTACCTGGCTCCTCCTTCTTGCCCTTTTTGAAGACTAGAGTGATGTTTGCCTTCCTCCAATCCCCAGGCACCTCTCCTGTTCCCCAGGACTTACTGAAGATGATGGAGAGTGGCCTGGCAATGACTTCTGCCAGCTCCCTCAACTTTGAGCAAGTTCTGCTCATAACAAGCGTAATATCTTGAGCTTGGTTAACTTAAATCTTCTGATAAGACATCTGGTTTTGCTCTGAGAATTGTCCGAGATGTAAATGTACCCTTGCAAAATTTGCACAAGAAGCTACTCTGTTTTTTGGTGGTTTGTTGTGTTTTTTTGGTTTGTTTGTTTTCAACTTTCTCCTGTGAAATGAGGAAGTCTTTTAGCATCAAGTATTTCTTGAAAAGGCAACTTAAGCATTTTCATCAATATAGCTTTGGGTTCAAAGAGTTTCAGCATTTTCTTGAACATTCAAACCCTCCCATTTTCTTAAATGGAGTTGTGTAGTAGTATGTCTTACTCTTATATTTTTCCTACTGACACCAAATGTAAAAAAAAAAGCTTCTGAGTACTGGTCTGCTTCTAAAGCTGTGACTAATATTTGCTCTTCTTATTTCAGCCTTTCAGGATTTTCAGCCATTAAACTGTATCCAAATTCTCAATGCAATCCTTTTTGCAGTTGCTGCTTCCAAGAACAGTCTTCCCTTGTTCTTTCAGGGAGGGTTTGAAGTCTTTTATTTTCAGATGTGTTCAGCCAGATATGAAGGAGATATTTTAGGCAGTCATTTAGTATTCACCAGAAGTTATTTTACATCCCAATTGACCAAAGGATACGGAGGCTGTAATTTCTTCATGCCCTTCTCAGTGCCACCACCACTTAACTTAACTTACTAATCCAGCAGCAGCTTGCCTATTCCAGCTTGCTCATTATAGCCTATTTGACTTATCAGGCAATGCTGGCTTCTGCACTACTAAAATAATCTCTGTTGTTGATTTTTTTTCAGCTAAATCTTGATTGATTTTAAGTATTTATTTAGTTAAATAATTTTATTTAGTTAAATTTAGAAATTTTTTTACAGCGTTGTTTGACATGACCTACATTCCCTAAAACCTTAATGGCTGGAATTAATGCTCTTAATATAAATTTTTGTTGCCACCTTTTTCAGTGATTTCCCTTGAGTTTTCAGGTGAAGTTGTCTTCAGTGAAATGGATTGCCTCATTTGGTGTTCTTAGATTTTGGCACAGTGTTGTTAATCTGCTTTTATCTTTTTTAATTCTCTTCAGTATTGTGGTATGGAAAATTAATTTACCTTTGCAGTTTTTCTTAGTTTCTTTTTACTCTTGAATACAGGTTATGGAGCCTGCTGAATTAGAAGGGTTTTTTCCTTTTAAATATCCAGTATGCTTCTCTTCTACTAATAGGGAAATTCTTTGTTGTACTAATAGGATATTTTGCTTTTTTAGATCAAGAAAACAGTGATTATTGCGTGTTTCTGCATAGCTTGGGTCCCTGGTAAAAATGTTACCATTTCTATGTAGTGGCAGGCTTGTTTCCAGGTTGTCCTTTGGTTTTGCCATACTTAAAAAAAAGTTGTTTTCTATTACTCAAAATGCCTTTTTTCTCTCCTATCAGGTCCCTGAACTTTGTAATTTCTTTTTTATACTCATGGCTTTTATTTCCCCTTTCTTTTCATTGGTAATTTCTACTTGTAGCCCTTACTTCATTGGTGATCTAGAGTGGGCTTTCAGTTACAGTTATATTGAGGTAGAAAATTATTTGATTTTATTTTTTTTTGCTATACAGACACTCCATTCTTAACTCTTATTCACACTTCTGATGCCTAAATCTTTCTTGAGTTCAGCTGAACTGAAATGTGGGAGATAAGGCTTTCAGAACTGTGAAATACGATGTGATACAGGCTGTCCTGATTCTGTCCTTAAGGAATGTAATCACAGATCCATAGGCACAAACTGTTCTTAGTGACAGTTTCATCTTTAATTTTTACTTCATTGTAACAGCTACTGGGTAATTATGATGGTGTTGTGCTGGAAAAACTATCATTCAGGTTTGGAGGTGGGGAAAAAAAGGGCATTACAACTGATGGATCAACCATTAACTTGACATTCTCTGACAAGTACTTTAATGTGAGAGTTGCTCTTTCTCCTAGTTTGAATTGATGGTTTCTACTAGCCATCCAGAAACTTCCATAAGCAAACTTTGTAGCTTAAATTTTAGCATACACATTTGTATTTTTGAATTATTAGAGATTTTTCTACTCCTGGCTCACTTACCTTTCTTGGGCATTTTTCTTGAGATTATAAGCAGTAAGATAGACTTTTTTCTTCACATTTACAGGATATGCATCTTTCCACAGAATTTTATCAGGTTACTGCTTGATGAGAATCTCAAATATCTCTTGCTGTCTTCTTGCTTAGCTCTGACTGGCACTTGATGTATCTTTTGACTTTTTTGAATCACATGGGTTCACATTCTCTTCAATAACCCTCATTGAACTACGTCCATTGTCTTAAATACCCTCTTGTGTGAGGAGGTAGCTTGATGCCAGTTAGGTTACTTCAGTTAATACTCTTTTGATTTGGTAGCTTCCCACAGAATAGCTCTGGAAATTTGATTGGAGCTGAAAACTCTTTAATTGCTACCAGTAAGATGATAGCTTTTTAAAAATCTACTTAAATGTTTACTAAGATGTATTTTTTTGGTGTCTCTATATTTAGTTCATTTACTTCTAATATGTTTACCTCTCCTCCACTCTGAGTATTACAAGATAGATTCCATAAACATTTCTTGTGACTGTTGATCTTAAATTTCTGCATCCTGTTCTTTGTTGGCTGTTCACTCTAGCAGGAACTTCTGAAATATATGCTTTCCACTTTCTTCCTGCACTGCTTGTTAAGTTAGTTCTTATTTATAAACATTCAGATGAGAGAAGAAATTTGTAGTTGGGAAGAGTAAGTTTGCTGAAGACAAAGGACATGTTAAATTTGAAGATGCTGTTAAAGGGCATAACTTAGTAAAATGAATAGGGGAAAAAGCTTAGGACTTTCCATCAAGTGAGCTTTATTGCTAAATCAAAATTTTGTGTTAGAATTGAAAGAATTTCATTTTTCTGTTAATAAAACTGCTCTCTTTGGAATATTTTATGGTTGACTTCAGATACTGGTCTTGCTTTGGAAATGCTGGAAGAAAGAATTTTAAAAATGTGAAAGTTTTGTGATTTGTGTCTGATATTTTAGTCTCTACTTTTTTCTGGCCTTGACAGAAAACATGGAAGCTTGCTGTGCAATGACAATTTTAAATTCTGCTTGACTTTACAGATAAACTAAGTTTGTGTTAACTGAATTATAAAATAAAATGCTCTAGGTTTGTTTTTCAAATTTTATAGTTATTCCACTGTTGAAATGCACCACAGTGTGTCAGTGTCTTTAAGTTTGCTTCATATCTTATTAGGCCTGAAAAAGAGGGGTTTTTCTTTATTACCTATATTCACACACATTTGTCTAATAAACTGGAACAAAACTATGCTGTAGAAAACCAGAAGTTTTCAAAGGACCAAAATATAAACATATTACAACATTCATCTTCTAGTATATATTGGAAGGAGTCTTTAAATAAATAGACATTTTCAGCATTTACTAACAGCTGTATGTTGCATTGTGGTTAGTTGTGATCAGTAATTCAGTATGATCAAAAATGAATTCCAAACACATTATCCATAACTTTTTCATATATCAAATGTAACTGAATAGAAGATTTTCCAAAAAGTCATGCCTTTCCAAGTTGTGGGTATCTAGGAAAGGACACTCTTCTAATTGCAATGTGTGCTTTCAGCAATTGACAGTAGATATTATTCCTTACCTCAGGATTGAGGGTACTTAAGGTTTGTTAAATAGTGCCATGTATATGCAGTGAGCCATTTATAAATATGTTGGTGTAGCAGATACTTGTGGAAGTGCTATAACCAGTTTAATATAAATCAGTATTTAATGGAAGTGCATGGTGGCAAAATGGGGGATGTGTTAGTCTTATGTTGTGACCTTTTAAAATCACAAGATCATTTTCCTGTGACACTGTTAACACCAGAAGTCAAACTAGCTAGTTCTTTGATTTATGTTGTTGTGCATTTTCTTTAAAAATTATGTTTCAGAGCAATTCATGATGTCAAAGCCACAGACATGGGAATGAGCAAAGTGAGATTCAAGGCAGAAGTAGACTTTGATGGCCGGGTTGTTACTCGTTCTTACCTGGAAAAACAAGACATTGAACAGCTGCTACAAGTATGTTTACAAAAATATTTTATAACTTCTGAAATTTGATATCTACTTTCCAATTTCAGATGTGACTAAAACTAAGATTTTCAAGTAGGTGAGAGAGATTCCACTTCATTTTGGAGGACTGCAGATGTTTTTGCTTTTTGTTAGCATGCAGGATCATATGTGCTACTGAAATAGAGCCACTTCTGGATGGAATAGGGCCTGGGTGGAAGGAGGGCAGACTTTTTTTATTCAGTTTTTAATTAGTAAATACAGATTTGTCCAAAGTAATTTTGATGAGAAGGTGATTATTCCAGTAACTTTTTATTTAATTACAATATCTCCAGTTAAATCTGGAAGCCTGTCACCTGCAAACAAGCATTTGTTTTGGCAGAGCCATTAGCCAAGATACTAATGATGCTGAAAATGCAGTGTTAACAGTTTACCTATCCTGCCCTTCATACTAGGCTTGAATATGCATTGCTTGCATCACATGACTTAGCATTTTGACAGCAAGTGTCTGTCTCTGATATTAGTGTCATTCAGAGTAGCTTTACTTAATCCCTGTCTTCAGTATATAAATGCAAAACTGCTTTCAGCTGGATTCTACATGGCAAAGCTGTGAAGTATGAAGTAAAGAATAATTTATCTGAATTACATGGTGTGTCTAAGTGGTCAAAATGTTTTTCTTGCTTACCAGTTTTCACCATTAACTTGCTTATATACATTTGCTTGTGTACCTAGGAGATTTCTTTCTTTGCTACTCTTTCAAATTCAAAAGCAGATGTCAGATGTCTTTATGTCTGTCTGCTAAACACAACTTAGAAGTCTATCTGAGTTTATATTTAAATTACTGCATTTTTTTAAACCATTAGTCACTGTCCTGGTTTTTAAAAATTACTGCCCTTAAATGTCAGAATATATGTATACAGAATGTCAGAATGCATGTGTATTATGTATATAGTGCAGTAAGTGATCTGTTAATATGTTGGATTTCGGTTTCATAAATTTTTGAGAGGATGAGTGCTATCAGCTGTGTACAACTAAAGCACTGTATTGTCTGGTTTTATATTGCCAAGTCTCAGTTTCTTTACTATTGCAGCTGTTCAGTTCTCTGCTTTTGTTTTCAAAAGCTTTGTCAGTTCTTGTTATTTACTCATTTTTCCCTTTGGTGATTGCTTACAACCTTTGCTGGTTCTTCTAGCTAGAATTGTTAGGAAGGTTCTTCCTGATTTTCTTTTCTAGGTTGGCAACTGTTTCTTACACGTTGTAGTTTCATGTGGTAACATTGTGTCAGCTATAAAACCATTGTTGAAGGATAGCCGATTTCACCAGGACTTAGCCACACAAAATCAAGGGCAGACATAGTGCTTGCCTTTTGACCTGTGGTTTTTGAAATAACCAGCCCATTTTTACTAGCACAGCTATCAGTGTTATTCTTTCTAAAGTTGTGAAATATTTGTTGAAATGCTGTCATTCAGATAATCTTGTTTCTTCTTTGATTTGGTGTGACTGTAATCATAGGATGTTGTGGTTGGGGCATCTTCTAGGTTGATTCAATTTACATTAGTCCACTTCAGTTTTAGAGGGTGAAGAAATGTATGTGTTGTAGTTGTTGTATACACAAAAAGAATTGGCTATTTAATAATTATTCTTGTCTGTCAGCAATAACCTATTTGTCATAAACATACTGCACCTGTATCACATAGACTGTGACTGAGATACTACAGGGCAAATGGCTTCTGGCCAACTTGGTGTGAGATCTCTAAGTAAAGCCCATGACAGTGCTGTACTACTTGCTTTGGTGCTTCTGATGTCTGGTTTTTTGTTTTTTTTTTTTTTTTGAAGGAGGAGCATAGTATTCTGTCATCCTTAACCTCATTCCTTCAGCTTTGTATGCTGTTGTCCCTTAGACTAAGTTCTTAGCAACTGTCTTGGAATTTTTTGATACTATGGAGGAGCTATATTTAAATCAGCACTTACAGGAATCCTTGTAGATTTTCAGATGAGTTGGTAATGTAATACCCAAAGGAGCAGTGTAATGAAATAGCAAGAATGTATAAAAAATGAGGAAGGACTACACAGGGGGAACCCTGCTTTGCCTTGCTGTGAGCAAGGGGTACCCCAGAAACTTCTAGAAAATGAACTAAATTCTCTGAACTTACTTGAAAAATAAAGGAGAAAATCCATTAAAAATAGAACATTTTATATCAAGTGCAGGTGTAATGGTGAGCCCACTGTTTTCATTTAGTAGATGCTACTATTCTGTATCTCTGAGACATAAGAACAGGTGATGTTTAGAAAGAAATGGCAAAAGCTGAAGTGTGTTTGGATTTCAGGGTGGTTTTTTTCCTACTTTTTTTGGTGTTGGGGTTTGTTTTTTTTAAATTTCATTTCTTTGGTATTTTTTCCTCCCATTTGAAGTAAGTCAGGACCCTCTGTAGTGTTGCTAATTTCTTCCCACATCTCAGCCTCTTAAATTGGATTTCATCCTAGGAAATTCAACAAGTGAAAACCCTTGAAGAATTAGAAGCCTTCATGCTTAAGCATGGTGAGAATATCATTGACACACTGGGAGCTGAAGTAGACAGACTTGAGAAGGACCTAAAGGTAAAATAGCTGCTTATTAGGGAGCTCTTACTCTGCAATATATGTTAAACAATATCACTGCATCCACTTTTTTGGGTTTTGTTTGTAAATAGGGGAGAGGGGGAGAGGTTGATCATCCTAATGGAGATTTTCTCCTATAATGTTTTTAAGTGAGTTTTGACCACCAGTAGTCCTTTGCTTTGCCATTGATCTGTTTGTTAGTATTTTCTTCAATTTTATACCACTGTGGAATGATATTTTGTGTGAAATGAGACCTAATTGGGTCTTTGTTACTGTGTTCTCAGAATGTCAGATTATTTACAAACCACTGAATTCTGGTTTGGTTGTAAAGGACCAGATTTCAATTTTATTACTTAGCATTGTATCAAAAATATCAGTGTGTGATGAGGGCTTTACTCAATGTGTTTTTTTGCTTTTTTTTTTTTAAGCCATACAGTGTTTATTTACATCTCTCATAAACCTGTCATAACTTTTTTTTTTCATTCTGTGATTTAAATATCACTTTGTTGACACAACAAAGGACTGTTTCCATTTTTAATTTTATAATTATATTGTGACTGTTAATCTTAGCTTTTCTGGCACGAATGCAGAACTGTAAGTATACTGACTGCCAGACAAATACAGCCCTGTCATGAGTGCGTTTTCTAGTCATGAGACACTACTTAAACACATATCTGTCCTTGCTTATTATATTTGATAAATATTCTGGTTTTACTTTCTATCTCTAGAGTGGTGCTGTTTAAACAATCAAAATACTATTTTTGAGTTTAATTGCACCAGCAGATCCAGTTCTTCATGGTTTTTGAAGAGTAGGATCGTGACTAATTATTTTATAGCATTAATACTGGTTTCTGGTATACACAGGGATTTCGGTGATTGTATTGCTGTTGAATATGCTTTACTAAATATGCTAGTCCAACTCACAGGCTGGATGCCTTTGAAGTCAGTAGCTTTCAGTAAACCATATTCAGTAAATTATATAATCCATGTAATGATGATCCCATTTCTACAATAAATGCATATTTCTTAATAGAAACAGTATTTTCAATCTTTATAATAGCTTCCATGTCATAGAAAAATTATTTCAGCAATCTTAATCTGTTATTCAGGAAAGGATCTGTTAAAACTTTCTTAAAGTGAGATACATATATAGGTTTGTTTGGATGGTTTTATACAAAAACTAACTGCCCCTTTTAAATCAAGAGAGTTGCTTCATCCTTTTTAAAGCATAAGTACTAATTTATCTATGATGCTGAAAAGTATTTGTCAAATAAAAAGATGTCTTAGCCTTCAAAAATAGCTTACTGTGTGGGGAATGTTGTCTTAAGCTATTCCTCATGTTAAGATAGTCCCTATGTTACCAGGAAAGAGGATTTTTTACCTAGTTGCCAACATCATACCAGAAATACAGTATTTATATCCCTGTGCAAAAATGCTTGAATCTTTTCAAAGAAAATACATTTTTTCTTTTCATTTTATTTCAGCAACGGAATCCAGATGTTCGTCATGTGGATTTGGAGATACTATAGACTTGGCAGAAGAAATCTTCAGGTTCCTACCATTTTGGAAAGAAGTCATGTAAAGGGCTGAAAAGCTTCTGAAATTGCGGTGACCTTAGCACCATACCTCACTTAGCTTTGATGTAGGCTTCCTGGAGTGTTAGCACTGCTTCTGT
The DNA here is from genome assembly GCA_013399015.1 of Galbula dea. Taxonomy (NCBI): domain Eukaryota; kingdom Metazoa; phylum Chordata; class Aves; order Piciformes; family Galbulidae; genus Galbula; species Galbula dea. The sequence goes on from VWZX01008009.1 coordinate 591,159, forward strand.
TTCTGGAAGAGCACTGGACTCAGACAAAATTTTCCATGGCAAAGTCAATTTTAAAAAGCTATTTGACTGAAATTCTAGAGGAGAGTCTGTCAGAGTGCATTTACTGCAGTCTGGAACTTACAACTTGAGCTTTAGTTAGGCAAATGTAGCTGCCTGAAAATATACAACGCTTCCTTATTTGGTTTGTGTCCATTTGCAGTCAGTTTGCACTTGTTTAGTTTCTTTCAAGATATCATTAAAGGTTCTTGGGAGATATTAAGATTAGCTAGGAAGAGTTTGTTCCAGTGGAACCTGCAAACCTTAAACTAATGGTAATATTTCAACTGTGTGATTGTTTCACAGTTTTTCTTTTCTATGAGAATTTCTTTCAAACAGTCACTGGCCTTCTCTCGACTACCATGACCTGGAAACCTGCTTTTTGCCACCAGTGGGATTACCAACCACACTTCAGAAAATTAAGTTTTCTCTTCAGTGGAGACATCTGTATGTTCTTTGCCAGAGTATGTTAAAGTTACTGGGAAGAAATTACTGTGTAGAGATTTCAGTGAACTTCCTCTGTTAAAATTTTGTTCTTTTTTTCCTACTTTGACAATTGTTCTCTTATTTGTAAGTATTTTCAGATGTAATCTGGGAGATATTTACGGTAGTGCTTCTTAAAAGTTACCTGGCATTTTTGGCTTTTTATACTTCTAATAGGCTGTATTGTCAGATATGGCCTTTGATAGAAGGTATAAGAGAATGTAGCTGGAAGTTACAATAGTAAAAAAATTATTGGAACTATTTATTATTAAACAAATGAATACATTGTATTTTTAATTTATTTACCTCTAGACATTAACTGTTATCTGAATTCTAAACTGCTTACTTTGTGTTTTTTAATAATTGACCTTACTTGTCTAGGAAAGTGATTCTATCAGTGGTTTGCAGCAATCCTGAGATAAGTGCTTAGAGTTTGTAACTTTGGAATATGCCATTTTAGCACTGTATATAATTAGCCTCAAAGCTTTCTGCAATAGGCATCCAAGTTGTACCAAATTCATTGAGACCCAGTCTCTATTAATAAGGCCATGAGTATTGAATCATGCAAGCTGAAATGTAGGTGAAATCACTGCATATAAATAACTCCGAGGAAAATCCTTTATGCACTTCAGCACATTTCAGTAAAATGACAGTTGCTAAAGGGTGAGAGGTGCTAATAAGACCTTCCTAGTGACTCAGGTGTTAAGTAATGACTGACTTGCTGAAAGAAGAACTAGAGATCTGAAATGCAAGTCTTCAGAAATCAATTTAAGATTAAATTATTAGCATTGCAGCAAATAATAATTGTGGAGACCAATATGTCCAGATTTGAGTAAAAGCTTTTTAGGATTTCTTTTCATAGTGTCACTTACCCTGAATGATGAGAATTTAAAATGGCATGCCTTTCAACAACAGCAAAACACTTTGCATGATGGTCATTTTGATTAGAAAAACATTCCAGAGTTTAGTTAGATGGGACTTCACATACACTAATTGTGGTTGAAGGGGTCTCTTTTGTACCCTAGTCAGTAATCTCTACTCACCAGTGGCTTCTTTATAGCATACTAGTTTATGGCTAATCCAAAAGAAGGCTTTCTTTATCTGTTTTTTCTCCTGTTGTAGAACTAGTTAGTATATTTAAGCCTGATGAGTTGAAATGCAGTTTAAAGGCTATTTGGAAGCATACTGTATCAAGTAAAGGCATATTTTAGCACCTCTTAAATTATTTACTTTTCTCCTCACCCTTCCATGTAAACTTCATCTCATCTCAGTATGCACTCTGCTGATGTTAGTCTCATTCATGAAGAGCACTGGAATCTGATCACGCGTAACATTTTTCCTTCTTCCTAGGATATTTATGTGGATTTTGAATTTTAATAAATACTTTAATAAACCTGTAATTCCAAAAATCTTAAAAACTTGAAGAGAAGTAAAACTGGGAAAATGTTCTATTTTCCATGTTCCTTCAGATGGGAAGGTTAGTGGAGACTGTTGATGTGATCTAAGTGGTTTGTATGCTGGGAGTTACTGATGGAATGAGTTGGCATGCAATTTGCAGGACAAAAGTTTCAGTGAGAGATTAGTGAATGTTACCTCACCACCGATGTGATCCCATATGAGAGCTTATATTCTTACAGGGCATCAGCTCCAGCAGCCTATAAAAATGTTTTCAGAGTTATCAGAGGTGCAATTCACAGAATCACAGAATGTCAGGAGTTGGAAGGGACCTTGAAAGAAGTCTCCTCTTTTCCAAGCTAAAGAGACCCAGCTCCCTCAGCCTTTCCTCATAAGGAAGATGTTCCACTCCCTTAATCATCTTGGTGACTGTGCTGGGCTCTTTCAAGCAGTTCCCTATTCTTCTTAAACTGAGGGGCCCAGAACTGGACACAATATTCCAGATGTGGCCTCACCAGGGTAAAGTAAAGGGGGAGAAGAACCTCTCTTGACCTACTAGCCACACCCTTTCTAATATACCCCAGGATCCCATTGGCCCTCCTGGCCACAAGAGCACACTGCTGGCACATGGTCATTCTTCCATCCACCAGGACCCCCAGGTCCCTTTCCCCTTCACTGCTCTCCAGCAGATCAGTCCCCAACCTATACTGATCCATGGGGTTGGTCTTTCCCAGGTTCAAGACTCGACACTTGGCCTTGTTGAATTCATATGAGCTCTGGTCTTAATTTCCTTAATTTGAGTCACAAGTGGACCCATCCACACACTTCTTGTTTTTATTCCAAAACAAAATTCAGATCCTTGTCTCCCAGTTACTTTATGATAACAGCAACATGATGTGTAAAAGAAACCAGAACTTGAATGTTTTTTGGTACATAATAGTTCATAATTTGAGGACCCAGTTCCATTTTTAAAAACAACCTGATTGGTTGGTATCACAAAAAGGCAGGCAGACTGGTTTTGGAAGTACTTTGTAAGTTTTTACGTGTCTTGAGGTTGGATGAAGATATGGATTTATTGAGCCTGTCATGCTGGAGATGAAAAATAATTCCAAGCTGTTACATTTTAATATATATTATAATTTGCAGATTGTTTTTAGTTTTGTCATTTTTTTACTGCTTCTTTTCTTAACTGTCTTTATGATCTAAAACTTGAGGCAGCGTGGGTCCATTACTTAGTTAGTTTACTTATGTTTTAGTGTTTTTCATAGAAGTGTGGATTGGATTTTTTTCTTTATCACAAATGCAATTACATAATGTTTCTTTTAGACTGATTTTTAAGGAAAAGAGTGAGGATTTAGCTAACAAAGTTATATTGTAGGATTTTTTCAATTAAGCTATGGTCTTTTAAGATTTATTTTTGTAGACTGGCCTTGCAGGTTCTATTTTTTCGAATTGTGTTCAAAGTACTGCTGCCCTCTGCTTTTGAAAGGTTGCTGCTCATGTGTTGCACAGTGTCTCATACTTCTCTAAAACTTGCAGTGTTTGAAAAAAACTTGTGTTCCAATGTACTGAGTGATCTTAATGTTTTTAATTTAAATTTGACTGTACGCTAATAATACATATTTTCTTTCTAGAACTTGTTTTTCTATAACAGATAAAATTCTGAAGCGGTTATCTTTCCCCAATGAATCAATTTCAAGTCTAAATTGTCTTCTCTGTACACTGTGAATTCAGTATTTGGTTATCTCCCTTCTCTACCTCTCCTTTTGATAAAGCATTTAAGTATATTGTAGTAGTAAATACTTCAGACTGCTGTATTAGAGACTTTGCTCTGCATTCTGGTCTAGAAGTAGCAAGGAATCTTGGAATGGGAGAACATATTTTTTAAGGACAAGTTGTATACTTTCCTCTGACTCATACTCAAACTGAAGGTTTTTTAGTCTCTGCTTTTCCCCTTTCTTGAATTCCTACATAGATTTTATTATTTTTCTAATAACTCTTACTTTTAGAGGAGGAAGCCATCATGAGCATCTGTTTTCAATAGCAGGGCTAGGTGCTACTCCTAGTCTCTGGATTTTGTACTGTGCTTCTTGTTCATTAGTAGATGATATTGAAAGTTAACAGTCATGTTAGCAAGAATTACCAGAGTTTTCTGGTTTTGGCAGTTGCAGTTTTTTTGGCTACATCTAGAGACCCAAGCTTTTATTGAGAGTTTTTTTTCCTGACCTCTCTTTGGTAATGGGGAGTAGAGGGAAGAGTTTTGTTTTGACAAGGTGGTACACTGATTGCAAATCTTTGTTTTTACTTCTTATCATTTTAGCTGACTTCTTTTTCCATAACAAAGAAAAAAATATGCATTATGGAAGTACCTCTACTAATGATGAGTGCATTGAATACAGGTTTCCTACAGAGTTCTTTTGTGTGTTGAGAGGGTGACAATTTTTGAAAATTCTTAAGTAATCCTTTTTCTAAAGTTGATTTAGATGTGTTTCTTAAAAAGAATCCACAGAAGCATATTTAAGATTTGAAAGAAAAGTATTTCATTTGATGGTCATGTATTCTTAAGGCATTTTGGCTTGGTAGAATAGAACACTTGATTAATATTGACTCCTGTACAAAACCTGAACTTCTGTGTATGCCTAAAGGCTTACCTTGCAGAAGTGAATGTAAAATGACAATGTGCTTTTCTTCTTCTAGCTTAAGTATTGTGCTGCTTCTCTTCTCATTGTTAGCTCTGAATAGAGAGTACAACTAAGATCTTTTTTGTGGTTTACTTGCTTAATGTAAATGAGAAGTCAAGGTGTACTAAAAAGATATTTTTGTAGAGGGGTTGTGTAGCCTAAATAATTTTTCCTTTCTTGTTAGTGTGACACAACAAATAATTAAGATCCAAAGTAGACTATATCTGTATTACACATAAAAAAAAGTAATCCAGGTTTTAAAGCACAATAGTCAGATTTTTGAAATGCATGTCCTCTGAGGAATATAAAATGTATCAAGAGCGCTAAGTGGTTATATTGACTATAGAAATTGCAGTCAGTCAGGCTTTGCTGAAGCAAAAGAGAAGAAACTAGACCAAAGTGTGTGGTAAAAAGAAAAGAATGCGAGGAAGGAAAAAACCTAAAGTGCTGAGCAGTTGGGAATAGGAAAAGATGAACACAATCTAAAAACAAAAACAAAAAAAAAACCCCAAACAAAACAAAAAGAAATGCCAGAATAAAGAAATGGTTATTGGAGAGGAAAAGAACAGTAGTTCTCCGATTCCTCCCTCCCACTTACAGCAAAACCTTATCTTTCTTTAACTGTAGTGAAAACCAGTACCTCCACATAACTGTTTCCTAATGTGATACTCAGTCTTGAAGGTATAAATCTATTTGTCCTCTGAAAACTTAAAATTATAGTTAAGGGTGATGGTGTCATCAGTCTGGAGCTCGGTTGGTGAGGTAAGTGTTTGGTGAGTGGAGGGTGAGTAATTTTAATGGTGGAAATGGGAGCTGGAGTGAATTAAAGAGAAAATGAATTGATTCTTTCAGCCAGAAAATGATTGAAGCACCATACTGAAGGTGATATACCAAGGTGTACAGAAATCTTGTAGTGGACTGTAAAAATGTTAGTCCATATTTTTCAGATTTCTTAAATGTCTGTGGATAAGCAAGATTTCTAGTTAAATCATCACATTCTTAAAAGGAATTAAAATGTTCAAAATGTAATTTGAAATGTACACTTTGTTAAATACCACAGACAGATACTATAACATTAGAGCAGAGAGGCAGAAAACTGTGCTTATAACCTATATTACATGAGAGTCTTGGGGACAATTTCTTTTTTCTGTGTAAATCAAAGCCACCAATTAAAATAAAGAGGCTCTGTTACTTTTTGTGTGTGTTCCACTAACGGTAAGCGCAGTCAAGATTTTGTACTGCAAGCGTTTATATTGCTGTTTTGGGGAGGTGCCTGTTAAAATAGTGGAATACAGCTCCACACTGTAGGATACTTTTTGCTTTTAGTTTTGAGGTTGTGATCAGCTGCTTCAAATCTGAAGACAGAAGGAAAAAAATATGCAATTTTGTACAAATGATGTAATACAAAGGTTTTTTGTAAGTTTTTCTTCAAATTAAAGATCCTGAAGAACCATGTGAGAAGAAGCATTTGAAAAATGCCTAAAGCATTTGGAAAGCATTTTGGCTATTGCCAAAACTATTAAATCTGAAAGTGAACAGTGAGGATTTTCACTGATGGTAGAACTTTGAATGGGGAATCTCAAAAGTTGAAATGTGTTCTCTATGAAGCATTTTAATCAAATGTATTACTCCTTTCATTCTGTGTCTTGGTAACTTCATAGTGTAGGGAAGTGATTTTGATTTGTGAGGTGTGGGCTTTTAAATATTTTATTTTTTTGCATATGTTCTTTCTTTTGTAATTATACTTGAATTCATTGCATCCTGTAAAATGTCTGGAAGTTGTAATTACTCAGTAAAGTGTTACATAGCTGGTAAAGGTTGTCTTCTGTTAATTCAAGCAATTCTATGTATATTGGTAAGCCATAACACCCTCTTTAGGCAGTTGATTTGCTATGTTTCTGAATTCAAAATGCATATAACAGCATTTTATGGATGCAAACCAAAGGTTATATCCATATATTTGTACTAGTTACTCAGTTTGCCTTTGTGATGTTGACAGCACATGTTCTGTTAAATAGCAAGCAGCTTGCCTAGGATGGCCAGGCTATGTTTATTAATACTCTGTTCTTCACTGGTAACTGTGCCTCTCATCCTATTCACCCCCATCCCCAAGGAGTGCAGTTCTTCCCTGATACAGACTAATCTCTTTTCTGGCTCTGAGGCACCACTGGCACTTTCTCCATTTTGGGCTACAAGTCCAGATCTAGATCTAAAGATGATGTAAAGAAAGGTAGTAAGGCAGATTGGTTGTGTGTTTGTGTATAGTCAAGGGTGTGGAGAATTTCCTGAAGAGGTTAGGTGAATGTTTGTCACTGTAATTCCTCTACAAATTATTTGGAATCAGGATTTTCTAAAGCGTTTAAGAGAACAGGAGACATTCAGCCATCACTGAATTTTGAATTAAAATGGGATTTAAATTTTGCCACTTGAAAATCCAGGTCTTAAGATTGCAGATGGGTACTTCCTCTTCACAGTCATTCTACCTAACCAGCACATGAATATGTGGCCGTATTTTGAAGTTAAAATTACTTCTGTTATATTCATACTTGAATTCATAATCTTTCACTGCACTTGCTGGTGCTTCATAACAAGCATTTAATGCAAAAGATGACTTTCTAAGCCTTTATATAAATCTAATTCTCAAGCTTTTAATATATATATTTATAGTTAGAACCTGTTGTTATGGCTGTCACACCAACACAACAGCACCTATAGGGAAAGAGACAAAAAGGATAACCAGAGACTAACTTTTATTCTGCATTTTTATGCAACAGAACAAATGGAACTGGAGGTATGTAGTAATAAAACCAATATTCAAATTAGAATTAATGCCTGTATAGTAAACTGTAGGTAACAAATGTCTTTATAATTAAAAAATATTGACTGTTTAAAAAATTCTCTAGCATTTTATATTCTTTAAAAGAAATGTGTGTTGCCACATAGAAAACAATTCACACATCCTATAGAAATTGTCACAAAAACCTTACTAGTCTATATTACACTATGCACTTTTTTTTGTACAATATATGGTAAAGGTCTATCCCTAACCTGTACTTACTCTACACAGTACAATCATCATTAGAAAGTATTCATAGAATTCACTACACCATAACAATAAAAATATCAGGATTAATGGTTTTTTAATCACAGTTTTTCCACAAATATTTGTCATAGAAAATATAGAGAAGGCATGTTGGCACAGATGGGCGTGCAGTACTGCTACACAAAGTTTGAGAGAAGGCAGATACATAAATGACAGTAAGATTAAAGAGCATGGAAGGATAAGACAAGAATCTGTATCCTCCTGGGACTTTCTGGAGTGACATGATAGATAGCGGTTTCCTTCTGTTGCAAGCCTGCTGTCTGCATCCAGAGCCGGGAAGGGATTGTGCTGACTTGCAAAGCACGCTGCTTGCATATGGATTCTGTAAAGGCTTATGTGCTATCTATTTCAGGTCCCATAATATTACACCTAACATCTTGTGGATATTTAGACACCTCAATGTGTATGAATATATAATGCCTCAAGAACAAATTAATGGAAATAAGGTTTCTGAAAGGTTTGGGTTGTTGGTTTGGTTTTTAATGAAATGGGTGGGTTAAGAGTTGTGGCTATGATGGCAATTAAAAACAAAAGACAACTGAGAAAAGTGGTACTCCCTTATTTTAAAACCAAACATGAACAAAGAAAGATGAGCTGGTATCTGCTAATGCCTGTCTGTGACTATGATTCATGTCACTGGCCAGTGCATGCAAACAGCTGAGGGCAAAACTTTGTAAAGAAAGGTTCAAATCTGGAAAGCCATTTCTAGTGCCAAAGTGGCTTTCAGGATGAAAATATACATTTGGTTATTTTGCACATTATGAGAGTGGAGGATTGTGAGCGGTTCCAGGATGCTGGCTACACTTCTTACGCTAAAAGTAAAGCTAGGCTTACTAGTTATTTCAATAAATCTTTAGGCTATTCAGTGAGAGAGGTCTGTCCAGTCCAGCAATTCTGTTCTGTGACTCTTAAAAATGAAGTATTCCTATTTTTAACCTCATACGATTAAACATTTGAAAGAAACCATCACAATGTTTACAAAAATACAGCATGATACATATTGCTGTGGACAAATTTACAGTATAATGTTGACTCACACGTTCTGACATGTTTTACCAAGTAGTAGTTCTGGCAAGTGTCACCACGTTAAATATAGACCAGCAAGACTGACACCAGCTGAGCAATATAACATCTTCTATTATAGTTCTTTTAAAAAAAGTGTAAGTTCAACACTGAAAAGCTACTATAGGATATCTGTACCCTGAAATTTCTATACATTAAGTTTCTCCTCTGGGGCCACCATGCACTGTTGACTGCTCAAAGTCACCTCCCGCCTGTAGTGAGGGATGCTGTCCCAAACCCCTGGGCCAGGTGAAGTCCAGTGTGACTGAACTGCTCACTGACTTTTAGAAAATAAGTTATTCTGGGGCAAGCAAATGCCTTTCAACCCTCTTTTAAGTATCACTAAAAGTAAAATGAACAGAGAGGTATCAGACAGTTAAGGGCCTAAAGCATCTCCTGGCTGAGCAAGGTCCTTTCTATGGCGGTGCCTGGTGAAGCCTGAGTCCTGAGACACCCCATGGGCTGGCTGTTAGAGGCAGAAGGTGGGAAGAAACTATCATGTGGTTCAGCTGATCTTTGAGAGACTGTTTCAGTCCTCCATTCATGGTCAGGCCAGAACTAGATGAGTGCTTCACCCCAGAGGCCCCTGTGAGGAAGGGGCCGAGTGCCTTCAGCCCTGCCTGGTGCACAGGTGGAAGATCAGGATTGAGAGGAGAAGGGTAAAAGGAGCCATTAGCAGCTTCTTTTGTGGCTTGTACAAGGCAGTTAGGAAAGCTGAGGAGTATGAGAAAAGTGTTCAGGAGAATCAATGCTAATGAGGTAGCACTAAGGATGGTGAAAAGCAAAGTGAACTGTCTTTCCAAAAACCAGTTCCCTGTACCTGCCAGTGGGGAAATGTTGCCTCGAAGAGATCTGGTTCAGGCTGTGAAGGATGCCAGCACTGGCCCGAGTGACTGGGCAAGAGTAAGGTGATGGAAACACCCTAGCGTGGTACGTGGTAAGGAAAGGGTATCATTTCTTTGGCATTGTTTACTTCTAGAGTGCATCAATTTGGAGGGAAAACAGACTTCTAAGCCTTTAAAACTAAAGGGTTTCAGTGGACATTTTTTTTTTTCATGTATCTGCTCCCAGTGTTGTGTGCCATTGTAAATTCTGCTCTAGCATAGCTCTTACAGCTCATAGTCTGGACCCCATATTTTCTTCCAACAGAAAGTTAAACTAGGCTCTTCTTACCACCTCCCTGACTGCAACACTGAGCATCTGGCTGTTAAGACCAGCACATTGCCTCATCTATTTCAAGGAACGGATATAAAACACAAATAAAAGCAAAACCAAGAAAAGGCAATTTAAAGCCTCTAAAGCTCCATAATATGACTGCAGAATAGGAACAGACAAGACAAAACCTGTCTTCTGAAATGGCAATTTGTTTTTAGCAATCTTAGTTTTAATGAAAACTGTCATGATCAACTCTAATCCTCTAGAAATCCAGATAAATACAGTGTCTATCTGATATACAAAGCAATTTTTATCTATTAGAAGTGCCTGTTATTGTTCTGGATTTTTGAAGGATTCTGCTGTTGATGGGTGCTGCTGTTTTACCTGGGAAGCTTAATTTCCTGACAGAGTTGGCTAAAGGAAGTCCCTGAATTTTTCATTTTCTGTAGTATTTTAAGGTAGCATTTATGTTATTTTCTGTTAGGTAATGGGAGACCACTTCTGGTTTTGTTATAAGCCTGCAGACTTGTTCTTAAATCTCCTACTCAGGGAAAGCAAACAGTACCCAGCTGTTCTGGGTCCAGACCTGGGCTTGTTATCAATAGTCAGATGAAATAGTAGCTGTGGTTTCTTTTGACATTTTATAGTTTTTAAATGACCTTTCCTCTAGAACTAGATGAAATGAACTGCAATTTCCCTTTGAGGGTGCTATGAAGGATTTGCAAATAATAGGCACTGAGAAGTCCCATAAAGCAGATCCTGAAATGGATTTCTTTCTCTTAACTGGGACATGGTAGGATGGAGGAGCTGAAATGTATGTGCTGTATGTTCAAATATGCTTTGGACTCTTAAATGACAGCAGGGTAAGTATGTTTAACAAATAGTTTCTCCTAATTTAAGTGGTTGCTACTGTTGTATGAGGTTCTTCTCACTGCTATCAATCGCCAGATCCGTCTTGCATACCTCTATTGAAGACTTCGTCCTGTGACCCTGGATGGTCAGTCCCTTCATAATACGAGTTCCCGTTGTGAAGGAAAGTCCCCACCGCACGCCCTTGACGAGCATGTCCTACTGCGTCACTGAAAACCTTGTTTATTTGCTCTTCGGATGGCATCCACCAGTCTGGGTTGGAAGTACAGTGCATCCTAATGAACTCTGCAGGAAAACAGGCAAGGATAAAAAAAAAACTTTTCTTTACAGAATCTGTTATTGCCCAGGCATCAAAAGCTCATGGGATATACGAAAAGGGGCATTACTGGTCTACTTTAAACAGAAGTTAAGTCTTATGGGGGATGCCATGATAATGCCACTTGGACCTACTTTATTTCTGTACGAGTGTGGTTTTCCACATGCAGTGTTATGTTGTTATACCAGAGCTGTGCGATGCATGGGACCTGGAGATAAAATCTTGTGGAAATAACTAATTCGAAGCGACGGTTCTGATTCAGTGTGTGCAATACATGTGAAAGTCAACATGAACTGGGATATATTTCATTTGAAACCTCCTATGTATTTATACCTTAAGGTGATTACTCGTGTGGATCTTTATGACCTCCCTCTGCTGGCTGCTTCAACATCTGCAAGCTGCAGTAACCCACAACCTGCAGGTAATGTCACCACCATTATTTCAGTTGGGTGTTCCTTTCTGTTCTTCCATTTTAAGTCCTGCTCTTTCCATCTTCCTGAATCTGACACTTTATTTTTCAGAGAAAACACTGGCCTTAGAAATAGCTAAATGAGATGAGATGGCTTAATTTGCGGAGCCTTGCGACAGCTTTCAATGCAGGAGAAAATGAATTGCACCGCATGTCATTTGGCTATTTAAGTAGCTGCTGCTTCCACATACAACTATTTGTATATAATCATCACTTACAGTTTCTGTTTTAGAGTTTTGACATGCAATATGCTAAACTTGCAGAAGGTGCTTTGTCAGTTCTGGAATTGTAACTGCTAGACATAGCTGAAATAGCTGTATTTGAATTTTGAAATATCCAAATACAATTTTAAATGTAAGGGCACCTTATCAGGTATACTGGACACACTGTACCTCAGATAGAAAGCAAGCTTCTGATTTATTCTGTAGCATCAGTTATTCTCTCATGCAGTATTGTGTCCCAGGATATTTTTTAATTCTGTTTTCTACTGTTGACAAGCCAACAGCACTGTAAGTGGCAAAAGGTAACTTCATTACTGTCACCACATCTTGAGACCAGGGAATGCTGTGCTTTGCGATGAGTTCATGTGCCTGCAAGGTACCTCATCTGTTGGGCAGTTAGGATGTGATTTTTGCATAGCTCCTCCAGTAATGTGTCTGCAGTGATAGCTACCTCAGTTTTACATTAATTTCCCTGGAAATCCACACAGGCAACAGTAATTCCTACCTAGTTATGTCTACATGGGGCTCCACAGACTGGTGTTTTTCTCGGAGAAATGGTTACCATGTGAAGGACTAACACTAGAATTTAAGCATGTCAGGCTGTTTTAAAGCTGGTTCCAGACATCAATAAGCTGCAGAAATGTATTAAAAATGTTTATATATATTTAAACTACTCTGAGTGCAGAGTGAGAAGCTGTCTGTACCCCCTGCTATGGTGAAGGTATAATTGGACATGCTGAGAATTAGTCAGACACTTGTTACCTGGGCTTGCAAATAGGTAGGAGCCAGTGGCCAACTCTTGGCACCAGAGAAGGTTGTCAAGTTCCCACCCATGCACAAAAGCCCAAAGAGAGAGCTGTCTACTCTGCTTCCTTAACTGGTCCTTAGATACTGAATGTTTTGGCTTCCTCTTCAAGCTTCTGAAAATAAAGGAAACTGCCCTTTTGCTTACTCCCAAGGAACACTCCACACATTCTGTATGTCCAGAACCCCAGAAAGGAGAGTAACCCTAAGCAAAAGTTCATCTAAAGGTGGATTTACTTTAGTCTTGGTGGGAGCCAGGGGAAAAGAAAGGGGAAGAAGAGGGTATTAACACTCTGCTTGTGCATAAATTATTAGATGAAATTTAAGTAATTTAGTAAATGATTAATGCACTTGTATTCAGCCTTCAGTTTCTGGGAGAACTTCTGGTACCCTGATTCTCATTCCAGACCTCTGTGAAGCATAGTGTGCAATGGACTTGCCCTTCTGTTAAGCTCTGATAGAGTTTAAGGCCTGGTAGGGTATCATATAACAAATTAACAGGTTCCTCTGTAGTAAAAAAAGAATCTCTTTGCCTAATTTGGCTGTATGTAGAATCTGAGTTTATTACCTGGTTACATCAGTGCATCAGTGTGCCCCAACTACAAGTCTTATCTACTTAGCCTTGCTGGATTCTTCTACCCTAGATGGGAAGAGGTTCCATCTGGTGTATATAACCAACTCAGACTCCAGTTGGGTGACTGAAGGTATTTTTATCACTGACTGACTGAAATACAGCTTTTTACACTGCACTGATTAGTAATCAATCAGTTCAACCAAAATTTCATGTATGTGCTCACAAAATACTATGAAGTTAGCTATGAGTTAAATAAATGATAAGCATATGCATTTATAAAATTCAGATGCTCATACTACAAGCATGTTTTTAATTAGGCTTTAAAAAGTCCTGCTTTGTATGTTTCATTATAAAACCCACTACCAGGCCTTTTGAACAATTTTAGGAAACCAAAGTATGAAATGCCACAACAGATAATCCTTCTCAGTCTGGTCCCTTTCTCCATATAGTCCAACATCCTGACTGTCTGATGTGAAATGCTTGTAAAGCTCCCCTTCCTTTTCAGGCTAAACATGGGGGAAAGTTGTTCCCTGACTTTTTCAGTCAATGTTGCATCAGTACTTCAAAAAAAGAAGTTAAATCCTTGACAAAACATTTGTATACACTTTGTATGTAATTAACCTGTAGATGTTCTTGGCCCTACAAAATGTTCAGACCTATTCTGAAACTCTGTTAGCTTTTAACTCCAATGATGTATTGTGGCCTTGAGTGCAATAGGCTTACTACGTATTAGGCTATCAATATTCCTTTGGTTATTTTGCTGTAGATCAGTGTTAAAGAATGCCCTGTTAGTTCATTACAAAAGAGTGTAAACAGGAGTGTCCCATTTTCCACCCTTCCTGTTTCAAGTACTAGTGTCATGTGCCCTTTTATTTGTCTCTTCTCTTATATAAGCAGCCCTGGGTTGTTTTTTTCCCATTCAAAAAAACACCAAACACACATATAATATATACATACATATGTATGTATGTATATTAAAAAAAAAAAAATAGCAGAGTTTCTGACCACTTGTCACCTGCCTGTGAAACCCCTTCTAATTCTGCAACTGTCAGCCAAATGCTTCTACTGAGCCAGAGCCAATGTGGTGAAATGAGATCACATATGGTGGACACTGAGCGAAAAGATGCAGTACCTCTGAGGCATGTTACTTTTACTGGATCCAGAGGACGTCTTTCAGGACCTGTCTCTCCTGACTGCACTGACCTTTTCCTTTTCCCAAGGCCGCATGAGTACTTAAGCTCATCGGTTGTGAAAACAAATCTGATGAGATAGCGAAGGAGCCGCCGTCCATCTTTCTTGGAGGAATTTACAGCCTCATCCCACTGTTTACTAGTGATGTAGACAGGGTAGTTGTTCAGCAACTGCTTGCTTCCCTGAAAAAGTGAAATATTTCTGTAGCTTATTTTACAAGGCAAATAAAGAAAGATGTCAGTTGCAATAAAAAACCCCTTTTTAACTAGCTGTGATACTGAGAGAGAAACACATCCTGAATTGAATACTTAATTGCTCTTACTAAGAATGAGCAATTTTAAAATTACATTTCCATTTTCTAGAACTTGAATTTGGAGAGGTACAAGGAATATGTTTTTACAGGTGACTACTGATAATTTCCACTTCAACAACCAGAGTAAAAAGAGTTAAGAATCAGTGACTGGGTATATTCTTGACATATAACCTTTCTTCTTAATCTGTTATAATGCTTAAAAAGGGTCTTTGAAGACAATGAGCAAACAGATCACTTCATTGCCTCTGACAGTTTACTTCGGAGGTGACTCTTTTGGTCTATTTTTATAATATATTTATTACTTCTGTAGAACACAGCTGAAACTTGACACCAGTTATGCTATTGTAAAAAATGTAAAGAAAATAAAGCCACTATGAAAACTAAAAGCTTCATTATTATTAATGAATGCTGTATTAACTCAAATTATACTTTACAAAAATGCCACAATGTCAGCTAGAATGAAAATTTTGCTTTCAACCGTCGTAATTTGTGTACTTCAATATTCCAACGTTAAATGAATTTTGTGGGGATTCCTGTAATCCATGCAACATTTATAAGCCCTCTTGTACCTAGATGGTATTTAATTCTTGTTGCCCATAAAATGCTGTAATTCAGGATTACCTAATTAACAGAAGATGGTACTGTTAATACGCTTGAAATAATTGCAGCACACAAAAAACCCCAAACCATACCCTCCTGGAGACTCATTCACTTTTACAGCTACACATCTTTATTAAATAAATACATAAACCTGGAGGCCCAATTAGTAAAACCTTTGTAGGGACCCCAGCTTAGATAGGAGCTCATGGTGAACTTGGGAAACAAGAGTCTCATGCTAAACAGAGGCAATCATGCTGCACTTGTGGGCAAACTGTTGAAAAGGTCTCTTCCTTCCTTCTGCATCTTTGATATCTGAAAACTATTTTAAGGACTGCCCTTGCCTTCTTTCACGTATTATAGCATCCTGGGAGATAGCTCGGAAGCATCTCTGAAGTTTTTCCTCAGGTATTTGCTTTTAATATTTCTTGCAACTTTGATAAACCTTCGGAAGGTTGAATTTGGTGAAGACTGATGAGGGAGGGAGTCATTAGAGAATCTGTAAGATTTAGGATACAACCACCTCCCAGGGTGGTTAGCAGCACTGGAAGCTGAGCCTATGTGATTTGTCTGCTACTTGTTCGCCTCAGTGCAAACTGCTGGCAGAGATAGCTACAGGCAAACCCAAAGCTCTGCAAAGAACACCAAAATATAAAGGAAGAGCTGGGCTTTGTCTGCCTGGGTGGCCTCTCCAAAACATCTCAACTCTTCATTCCCACTGTAGCTTGTAGGTCCAAACTTGTAATCCCTAAGAGAAAGACCCTTCACCTATAGTCCAATTCTATTATCATATGAGACTTTCTCTTTGCACTTTACTTGTCTCCTTCCACCACTGCTAAAGGGCCAGGGTTGATTCCTCCCCTCCACTCATGAAACAAGAAGCTGCTTTAATTTTTGCCAGGTACACACACCCCTGGAACCAAGGAGGAGCTCTGCTCATAGCAAGAACATTACCCTCCATCCCATCCAGCTCTTCATCCTCTGCCAACATGATGAAAGGAAGGAGGAAGAGCAGGGGGGCAACCATGGAAAGCTCTTTCGGGGGTATTATAATATTGTGTTGAAGCAACAACAAACACTCTGTCTCAGGGGGACCTGACACTACCATTACCATGGCTTGTTCCATGACAGAGAATGCACAGGACCATCTGATCCCCATGTTGCTACATATTTTTCGAGCAGCTAGCTCTGCATCCTTTTTATATAAAGTGAATAATTTTCCTATCTTAGATTTCTAAAACAGATCTTTTTTTTCCTATTTAAGAAAAAATGTAGTGAAAGAATATAATGAACCTCTCTTACTCATATGAGTGAAAAGTGCAATCAGCGGATAACTCTGCCTTGCCTATAAGCCCTGGCAGGCAGAAGCAATGCAATGCAAGCCCATAATGGCATGGTACAAGGCTCCAGGCTTGCTCATATATATAATCATCTATCTATGATTCTATATATCAATTTGCAAAGGATAAAACTGAATGAAGGAACAAAGTGATGCATACCCTAAACTGCTGCAAAGCAGTGAAACTGTGGTAAGTTGGACTACATATCACTTACATGCAAAGGGAGGTCAGACTAGACCTAGGTCTTCCCTCTTCTGATTTTGTCTGTGTGAATAATGGGTAGTGACATGTAGGCACAACATAGAAGAACATGCATAGCAAGAGCCTCAAATACAGACTAAACTAGAAAAGTCCCAACAAAGCCACTTCATTTGAGGCATTTTTACAAGCCTGGATTGAAACACACTGGAGCAAAATTAACATGACTTACACTAGAGCTGACAGATAAATCCATACATCTACCTTCTAGAGAAGGGGAGGACTTAAAATTTCTCTTTTTCACTGTGGCACTTTTAAACAGAACATAACTACAAAAATCCCCGAACTCTGTATCAAGTATAAAATTCTCAACACTAAAAAACCACTTTGTTTGGGATGCTTCTGAAAAGCAAAGGCACTCCAAAGACTTGCAGAAGCCTACATATGGGTCTATCTGCAAAATGAAGGAAACATATTTTAGTGTCAACCATATCAAGTCTGCATTAGAGCTATACTAACTGTGCATGTGTCCACACACACCATGCCAGCAGCCCCACACATGGGCTGCAGCCCTTGTGCACCGGCAGCTGCCATGGTGGCCACCTTCAATCACCCAGCTACAGTTTTCATCAGGACAATCCCAACCTAAATTTTACCCACAAAAGTGATGTTTCTGAGGAAATGTGAGAGCAAAATTACCCAAAGCAAGGCAAGTACAGCTGGTGCCAATGGAAGGAGTTATATGCTGCTCAGAAAAGTCATCCTAGATTATACTAGTGATGAGTCTCCTCTATTTGGGGAATTTACTGTACCTAAGAATGACAGTTTCATAATAGATTTTCACATATTTTTACAACTAAAGATATTCTTTCACTGCCTACTGATTTATTTTCCTACATATTTTCAATTAATCATCAAACATAAAGAGATGTAGCTTGTCTTCACTGCATACTACCTCAGTCGGATGGTCTGTTGGCTGTGGTACCATAAGCTGGTTGTGATGCTGAAGTACAGTCTTCAAGTAATCTAAAACAGTCTGGCAGGGCACTGCATGAAACAAATTGTAATTACTGTACGTTAGCTATCTAACACAAAATAGAACAACAATATTAAATCAAGCAGTGTTCTTCAGGATCTGGTTTGTATGTTGTGAGATTTGTTTTGAAGAGGAAATACTTCTCATTTTGATTTGTGCAGACATTTCATTCAGTAAATATACAATAGATGTTTTATTTCCTATGCTAAGATTTCTGACGTTACTTTTATTTTCTACCCACTAGTTTTCAATATTTTTTTCTTTTCTACTTTGAAATTTTAATTATTACAAATACAAATTAGGTCAGCAGTAATGATAATAAGAAAAAACACCGTAAATACTGCAAACAGCCCAAACCATACAAAAGGGAAAACATTTCTTGGACCTAAATCATGCACTGATTAACATGTAAATAGGCTCAAATGTTTTTGAAACTACAGTCTGATTAACTATACTGAACAGATTTAATGATTCACATACTTTAATTTCTATCCCTCCCTCCTCCCAAATTTGTTATGAAACTAGGTGTTAGGCAAATTGCTTTATCTCTTTCCCCCATCCTCCCCCATTTCCATTCCCATCCCTCTCATCCATTTCAACAGTGGTACCAACATCCTATTCGCTTCTGCTGAGGTGATAGGTTAATTAGGGATGATTCAATTATGGGTCTCTCTTAGGCAGATGCTACCAACATCCCTGATTAACGGAGTAATTTTGAGATCCAGTGCTTTTGTCCTGAGCCTGAAACACTGTAGGAGAATTAAACAGATACTAACCCAACATTAAAACAGATTTGTGCAAAACTAAATAAGCATTGTTTTTAAGACACCTTATCACTCTTACATTTCATGTGGGTTGTTTCTGTCAAATATTCAGAAATAATCTTAGCTTCAGCTAAAAATCCATAAAAATATTTCAGTGTTCCTTTATTATTATTATTATTTCCTGGTATTCAGCCTTCACACCTGGAAAAATGTAGTGTTTTGAGCTCTGTCTTAAGCTGGCAATCTGAAAGCAAGCAGAGAATGTCTCAAGGTAGGATTTACAGGTATTTTGCACTCTTTCCTGGACATTCACGCTGCGCAGTAACTATGCCTCTGTCTAGGCAGACAGAGTGCAAACCAGATTATTTACCAAAGGCTAAGTGGTGTTACATCCAGCAGTCTGTATATAGAAGTCATGCAAAATGTCTGATGTGAGTAATAAATTCCTATGTAATTTCACCCCACACTGACTTCTCCATAAAGATGACCCATCAATGTATTTATGTCTGTTTAATTTGATATATCACACTTTGCCATAGGAAGTCAGGCATCAGGCAAAAGCTGGCATTTCAAGTAACTTGTACCTATTTTATTTCTCCAGTGCTTTCCATGCTTATTGCTTGACCAGAGCTAGTGTAGCTGCTACATAGTGACACTGTCATGTGAGCTTGCTTTTTTTTTTTCCTTCAGGAAGAAAACCCCACTTTTGTGTGTCATCAGAGGTTTCAGAAGATGTTTCAATTCTGAAAAAGTCAGAAGGGCAGTCAAGCTTAATAGTCTTACCAACATGTTCTGTGGCCTTCCTGTAATGAGAACTATGTTTAGCATATAGCAGCAATCAAAAAGTTCAATACAAGTTCATAGTGGAATAAAGAAGAAAAATAACTGCATCTGGCATCTCAGTACAGCAGTTATTCATAAGAAGGTGTGGTTAAAAAAAAAAAAGGGGTTAGCTTTTTTACCTTATTTTTATATACAAGAAAGCATATGTAGGAGAAAGATTTTCCCCCCCATGTGAATAGGCTGAAGAATAAGATTGTATTTTAAGACCTTTTCTTACACTTTCTGTATGTTTGCTGCCAGGCATTTCAAAAATGAAGATTAGACTAGGAACATCCACGCACAAGTTACTTTCTGATTAAGTAGGTGTCCAAGAAAGAAGCACAAGGATCACAAAGGCTTGCTGCCCCAAGCAGCATGAGAAACTCTGTGTCAAGGTCAGCAAAACCTCCCTCATAGGTGGAAGTTACTGCAAGCAACCAGCATCTCCTGCGAGATGACAGTAAGGATGGATGAGGCTATGGTGAGCAGTTGTACCATTGTCTGAAAGACTCCTGATACATGGACGTGGGGAAGCATTCGGTGATACTGTGGAAATCAGAGATATTTGCAAAGTTATCCTTTTGCTGCCCTGTCTAAACTGGGCACCTTTTCTTCAGCAAGCTTACTGAGGACACAGTTTCCAAAGCATCATGAGTATAGAAGCTTTAAAATTTTTTGGTTCTTATGAAGCTGTGCTCAAAACAGTCTATGAAGTCTGCACTTGCTTTTCTGGTTATGTCTATTAGGAAAAGTCCCTAGTGATAACCTGAGGCTTTCAGCCACACTTGGTGCTATTACCTGTAATTATGTGGAACAATGTGGGGTCTGAAAGGGAACAGAATATAATGTATCAAAACTTTCTAATTTTTAGGAGCTGATCTCACAGCAGGAGTAAGAAGACAATAGGAAACTATTTAACCTGTTGTGTCCCCAGCAGATGAAGTACAGCTCTACTTGAACTGTATTCTGCAGAGAAAATGGCTTTCTCATTACTGGTGAAAAATACAAAGGTACTGAACTGGCTGCAGCTTGTAAGCACTTCTATCTTCATAAAAGCAGTAATGTTTCAAGTGCAAAATTGTATGATCTTGTTATCATTCTAGTGACTGGAGGACTCTGAGTAGTTTTGACTTGTAAAGCCATCCTATGTCACAGTTTGCTGTTGGTACGAACAGCCTTGCCCTTTCAAACAACAGATGCTACTTGCAAAGCCAGTACCTGTGGGCTGCCATACTAACTGAAGCCTAAAGGAAGCCACAAAGAGCAGCACAAGGGCAAGAGACAAAGCTTCAGTTTTGCTTCTGTGTCCCTCTTATGGCTCTGCAAATATTCTCTTTGCCAAGAGATAACAGGAACCACTTCCTCCAAATCCTGTAGCAAATGTAATTTTGTAAAAGCCTGTGGCTCCCAACTATGAGGATGAAAAATTATTTAACTCTACTAGCTTATTTATTTTGTATTTGACTTTGATGTGGTCTCTAGAGAGTTAACAAGATCATAACCCTGAGAGTAGATTCTCTTGCAGGCTTATGCATCACTATCACTGACAACACCAACAGGGATCTGTGCCTACTGTAACCAATGTGAAAGATGCCAATATTGAAATAACATTTGCTTGTTATGATTTAGTAGAAAGCCTATGGGGAGGCAGTTATATTCCTGGCCTTTAGGGAAAAGCTTCCATGGCCTTTCCTTTCTGAAAGTGACAGTGTCTCAGAAAAGACACTGGAAGTGGCAAAGTAACCCAGCCTGCAGTGACTGAAAGAAGAATGAGATCTTTGCAGGAGCTAAAAGGCAACCAGGAAGTGCTACAAGAGACTTAGTACTCTGGGGTGCTAAGCAGAGTCTAAGCAGCACGTGCGTAAGAGGTGGCAGGTCTTTGCTGTCTATTGATCCAAGTTATGAGACTTTGGTATTGTAGGCACCTGTATGCTGTAACCACTACTGCTTTGGCTCAGCTTGCCACAGCTTTCTCTGCAGAGTATCAAATAGGTGAATGCCATGGTGGCCACCAACTATGCTGACAACAAAAGGCAGGGTGTGATCTTAGTCTGACCTGCCACACAGCACAGCAACTCCCCAGACTAAATCCTCTTTGCACCAGATGGCATCAGTGGGTAAAATACAGTGCAACTCCTAGCAATGCACTTTCAACCCCTGCTTGTTGTTACAGCATGTGCCACTTCACCCTCAGAAACATTCACCTTCAAGTCATACTTCAAGTCTGCATTTTGTTTTCCTTCAATTGGGTTTTATAAAATCTTTTTTTAAAGAAATGAAAATGCCTGTCATGTACTTATAGTTAGTGGTGAAGCCATTTCTCAGTCTTCTCCTAAGCTCAACACTGACCCTCCTGAAGTGCTGGGCTCACACTAAAAGCAAAAGTCCCTACACTTACTTATGTAAGTCAAAGACCATGCCAGTCCTTTTGGCCACACTGTGCATCAATACACAGCCAGAAAGACACCATATCCTCCAAAAGCCTTTCTCAGTGTCCATTTCCCAGGGGCTGAAATTAAGTAGAGTGATGGTAATGCCTCAACAACGTTCAGCCAAGTCTGTCACTTTTCATGTTCCTCACTCACTGCTAACCCCTGCACCACTGCAAGCTGTGAGCAATGATTGTATGCTGTCTTTTGCTGATGGAAGTATTAAGAACATAGGCTGGGAACAGTTTCACAAAGAATACCTCCAGATATTCAACTTCATCATGGCAATTTCCTGAATATAAATATATTTGCATTTTTTAAATCACTTTTTGTAACAAAATGTTACGCAACATCCTGAATATCTGAAATACCCTCATCAACCAAACTTTTTACCTCAGCAAAACCATAATTTGGCAAGATGTTGCCTGGTACTAACTCCATTATTCTCTTTTAGTTCTCTATTAATTGAAGCCAGTGTCAGCTGTGGAATTAGTTTGTCTGGGCTGAGTATCAGTTCAATGAGCTGGGATATCAATCATCTGGGATATCTTATATGTCCTTTTAAAAAAAAAGAATCATTCAGTATTTGCATCTTCCAGTCTTCTGGAGCACCCCAAATATTCAAAAAAATGAAGAAAATCACAGTCAGAGTCCTCTTTGCCCGCTTTGATTTTTTGTTTTAGCTCCTGAAGTGAGCCATCCTAATCTCCTGAAAACATGATGCTTTGGTAGCAGCTGCCTAATATTTTTGGTAATAACCTGATGTGCACATCGGGATGAAAAGCCGCTGTGCCCAAGCAGCTACTGCTCCTGGTGGCCTGTGCTGCAGCTCTCTTGGCAATGCCAGTCTCTGAAAGAGGGACTCCTGACTCTGCTCCAGAACCGCTTTGTCTTACAAGCTGGGCTGGAATCAGCATCTCTTTATCATTTCTAAAAAGGCTGGCACTTCTGGTGTTAAACAAGCTCTTCAGTTGTCTTGACACAGAGAGGGAGTTGTGGCAGACAGCTGAGGTTGCAGTCCCACCTGAAGCTGCTGTTGAATGTGTGCTAACACCCAGTGTTACAATGGGAATGGAAAATATTTCTATCTGCTTACCATCATCATCACATTGGTGTGAGTGCATCATTTTACTCTTCATAAGTACCAGAACAGAAACATTCAATGAGCAGATCCATATTGCTGACAAAAGCTATTTCCATCTGATAATGGTCTGATACTGTTCTTAGGATGCCATGTTTCTTCCTTCGATTTGCCAGGGAAGGAACGACTCCACAGTCACCAGGTTCATTTTCTGCTGATCCTAACCTCTACTTTCTACTTACCACTACCAACTTCCCCTCTACTCCATTTAGTATGTTTCTAATTGTTCCTTTGGTTTCCCTCTAAGCTCTCTGTTTTTGTAATCAGCATGGAACTTTTCCTAGAACTCTTCAAGAACATTCTTTTAATTAACCTTTGGCTCTAATAACTGATTCCAACTTTTTATGAAGTGCCAAAAACATCTCTATTATTGGGTTGGGTAGAGTTTTTGCTTATTAAAAATGTTATTAGGCCATAATCACTTGTATTGGTACCTTTCAAATTAAGGGCTGTCATTTATCCCCCCCGAAAACATGGCCTCCAGTGCAACACACTCCAGGGCTGTTTATATTGCCAAAGCACAGTGCTATGAAAAGATACTTGGGCTTGCTGTAAATAAGGCATATCTCCAATGTAAATAAGGTATATCTCCAACCTCTCTCACGGCATAAGACAGCTCTAGTGAGAAGAGATGGCTCATCCCCGGCTCGGCTGTGTGCCTCTTTGCAGTGGCCTCAGCCCCATAAGCATACAGTAAGAAATCTAGTTATTCTGTTCATTAATGTCATTTTGTGTTCTGTAGCCAACACTGGCTAGTATTTCTCCTGGTGTTCTGCACAGCAAAAGACAAATCCCTTAGCACTCAAGGAGAACTGGGAAGGGTATACATCTACATCCAGCCTGCTCAGACCGGCAGCTGTTAGTTAAGACTGGCTCAGCATTGCAACGCGTCCTCCTTTGCTTGACCTTGAGCGATGCTTCATTCCGAGTTCATTGCAGGGCACTTCTAAATTGATGCTCAACTGTCAAAAAGATATAACAAATGAGAGAGAATCTGCTGATGAACTACATGGCAGTGTGAATTCTGTTTAACATTAATGGAGATGCCGTCTCTGCCTGAGATTTGGCCAAGTCTGCAGTGTAACATGGCTTGGATTATTTTACCTTCTACCCTCATGTATTTCAATAGTCAGCTGAAAGGGAGCAAAAGCTGCAGAGATGGGCTGTGAAGACAAGTTGTTGGGGTGCAATGAGCTGGAAAAAGAAGGGCAAGGAGAGATGGGGGCCAGTAAAGAGGAACTGATGTCAGTATTCAAGACCTACAAATTTGGATGTTCATAACTGGATGGTAAAATAAAAACAGCACCCATTTTTAGTGCGAGCAGCCAGCAGAAATCAGAAGCACCAACATTCCATACAGAAGGGTGTTAAAGACTGCCTAAACTGACCTACATGCCTGCCAAAAGCAGGGGAGAAAAAAAATACAGCAAATATCCCACTACTTTTAAAATCTCTTTCAGTTGTCTTTTCCAGGTGGAGTGGAAAACCATTGTAATTCTGCCAATCTGCATCTGAAAAGCCACTCTATTTATTTTAATTTTCTTTTGCAAAAATATTTCTCCCAGAAATATGTGCCCCTTTCACATGCCCCTGGGATGTACACCTCTGCCTGAACAGAAGAGAAGAGAGAAAACAAGGCAGCTGTGCATGTCTCATTGAAGTGATGCTGCCACATGCTCCTGTGGCTTTTATTTTTGTCTGTGCCCCCTTTCCTTCTGCTAACTAGAAGGTACTTCTTTTTATCCTCCCTTTCAACTGTTGAAGCCTTCCTGGAAGGGACTGCTGCTGTAAACCCCTCTACACATACATACTTGTGAGTTTTTATCTAGAAGTGTGGAGAAAACAGATTAATAAAGCCCTCTCTGCTGCTGTTGTGTTTCAGTAAGTTTTTGTACTCAGGCTGGCTTAGCAAACTAAGCTAGTACCCCCAAGTTCCAAGCAAAGCTGTGCTGCAAATTCAAAGGGCGTCTCGTGCTAAACCCTGGGCAACCGTGCTTGAGGCTTTCTCTTCCTGAATTAACTTCATGCTTTGAAGCTGAAAAGCAGAATGAGGCCAGAGATCAGACCAAAACATCCAGAATATCAGGGGAAACCAAAGAAGTGGTTAATGTGTGAACATAAAGTAAAAGGACAAAAAAACCAGACAGACATGAAAAAACGTTCGTCATAACCCTTCATGGCTGCTTTATCTATGCTGCTGCTGTGGTAGGCTCTTTGGAAACGTGATGCTCTGAAAGCATAAAGGAGACAGGATTTGTAGGGAAAAGTAATATCTTTTATTAGATCATCTGATATAGTCAGGAAAAAAGAGTCAAGCCTTGGGCACACAAAATCTCCTGGAAAACTTGTCTGACTTTTTCAATCACATTGGTATTAACTCTACGTGCAAATCCCACTTTGCTTTGGCTACTTCCAGCCACCATGAATGCCCTCTCTACAGATGATCACCTCTACATTTGAGAGGGTTTTCTACCTTCATCCTTCTGCTGTTTGCTGGAGTATTTTTTGCTGCCAGTCTATCAAGGAAGAATAAGAAAAATACTGTATTTATCATGCACTGCTTCATCTTGCCTACTTACACCTTTTCACTACTTTCAGGCTGGTTTGCCCAAAACCATGCAGCAAAGCTGGGAGGACTCAGAGGCAAACCCTCTATTGATGATTCCTGGCCTTTGCTTTAATCACCTGGGAATATTTTGTCCCTTTTAGGACAAAAACTGTCAGAAAATCATACTACAATAGCAAAGGAGAACTGCTTAATATCCTTACATTAGACAGTCTAAATCCAGGTCTTACATGTAGTTTCACAAATAAGTCTTTGATTTTACTATGGGGAACGTATCACAGCCCCAGTAATTTTTACACAGAGGAATGAGATTAGGAGACAGTTTTCTCCTCTTACTGATGGATTAGTTTCTTCTGTTCTTAATGGTCTCAAAACCTTAATGAGCCAATGATAAGACAATGATAACTCCCTCCAGGAAATATCTAATATTTAATTATTTTCCAAAACAAGACAAAATAACATGCTGAAAGAGAAAGTTTCTTTTCTTTGCAGTTGAGCTGAAAACTGAAAATGTTCTTGCCTGAAAAAAATATTGGGGAAAACTGCACAAGTTGCAAGAAGTCACACTGCCTCAAAATCCAAGCACTGAAATATGAATTTTTTTTCTTTTAGTCTACTGCTGAAACAAAACTTCATACAAATTTAAGTATTGTTTTAGTCAAATCAAATGGGTATTTTTTTAGAAAAAAACAACCCAACAAACAAAACATATGCAATATTTCACTCATGTAATATTTATTCTCCAGTGGTGATCTGCCAGTGACTGATACTAGTCCATGGGCAACAAGATTCTACCTGAACAGGGCCAAGTCCTGAAAACTGAAAAATCTTATTTTCTGTGTCCAACAGCTACAGGAGGAGATGTCTTCTGTAATATATGTTAAAAACAGTCATTGCCTTTATATCTACTGAGAAAACACTTTTCTTCCCTGTAGTCTCTTTGTGAGCCATGCAAATGGTGCTTTGCAGAGCTAGAGGCAGAGATATACAGCAGCAACTATTTTTAGATTGCAAACTCTTGTGGATTTTAAAAGGTCTTTTGCATATGGAAAGTAAAAAAAAAAGAAATGCAAAGTATTTCAGGAATAGGATAAAATGATTCATAGACAGTTATAGAGCAGAAGGGAGGGGTTAGTGCTTTTATCTTGTGTTGACAGGGTTGCTAGTGAGAGCCTCAACACCCATGGGGAGGCATAGTGCATGCCACTCATCACCCCATGGTGTAGGGGAGCCCTCGCCAGCTTCACCCAGCAGCTCCAGCCCACCTCCCTCAAGGATGAGAAGGAAAATCACTATGTCAAAAAAACCTGCTGCTTCAGCAGCTTGATGGGACAATATGGCAGCCTCCATTCCCATTTAGCTGCATTCACAGTGGCTTTTCCTGGTCTGTTGGATGCCCAGTATGAGATATATGAATGAGCAAGGAAGAAAGTTTGTGCTCTGAGATGACAATGATGTGATAGATGGTGGCAAATGATACTGAAACCCCCTGCAGAGGGCTGTCTGGCTTCCTCCCAAGGCACGCAATATCTTCATGAGGATTAAAAAAATGCTCAGAGAAAATGTTGTGCCTGTTTACATACAGAGTCAAGCATTTCAAGTCACACAAAAATTTCTGCCAGCTTCCTTGGTAACAGAACCTCGCTGGAGCAAAATCAGCACTGGAGACAAAAAAAATTAAACATCACTTTTAGTTGATTTCTGATTAATCTTACTCAGTGGTGGCTGTAGGACTGCCTGGAGAGCAGCTCAGGCCTCTGTCCTACCATATATCAAAACCCAAGGGCTCTGTGGCTCTTAACACTTCCCCAAACACCTGAGTCACTTTAGACCTATCTGTGTATGTCACCCAGACAGCAGCCAATGCACTTGAGGATGATTTTGTGTTGGCTGATGAAGTTATATATCCTTGCTCATTTATGTTTGTCTGCTTCCTCTGATAAGCTGTTAACGAGGTGCTTCTTTACTCATGGGGGGTGAAAAATGACTATGTTTATGTATGTTATCCCTCTTTTAAAGGGAGATGAAGGGTAACTGTGATGACCTGTGTAAATACTGGCTGCTTAGCCCTCCATTAATCCTAGCATAATACAGGAAATCACAACGGGATTCAATTGATTAAGAACTAAAGAATATGAATATAATTAATGCCAGTCAAAATGGTCTTATGGAAAGTGGATCTTGTGAGGCAAACCAGATTGTCATTCTTTGATGAGATTATAGGTTTGCTTGAAAAAGTTGGGTTGAACAGATATAATATACCTAGACTCCTGAAGGGCATTTAACTTTAATATTATGAGTTATCTGACTGCAAAAGTGCCAACACACAACATCAACAGACTACAGCATACATGGATTAAGAACCTGCTACCAACGTCTCAAGTATCTGTCATTGGGGGAACCATCATGAATAGGTATGTTTCTGGCAGGGCTTGACAGGGACTGACAGCAGCCTCATTACCATTCAACCTTTGTAACCAGAATCACAGAATTAATTTTAAAATAATTTAAAAAAAATTGGATGATACAGAAATAGGTGAAGCAGCAAAGAGTGAAAAAACAGGGCAGCCAAAACCATTTGGTTCACTTAGTACACGGACAGAGCCAAATACAAAGTACATATGTCTAGGAAGAAACGCACACAGAATGAGAAGCTCAGCTGCTGAGCTTGACCAAATGACCAGGGCAATTGAGGGTAAGAACAAAGACACTATTCACCTTCAGTCAGGCAGACAGGAGCATACTGCACGTATTTCCAGTGCCCAAATTTTAAAGAAATGAGTGTAATGGAGAAAAAACTGCAAAGAAGGATTCAACTCATTTAAAACAAGAGTTTTGAACAGTTCTGTTTGCTTACTTTGTCTAAGATGGAAATTAAGTCAGCTTTCAATCTCCAAGTATCTTCATCTGGAAAAAGCATCAAGTCTATACAGTACTTCACTTAGTGGAGGGAAGCATAAAAGTCAATGGCTAGAAGCTGATTTCAGACAGTCAGGCAGGGATTTTGGCACACATTTTCAGCAGTGTCATTAATCACTGGAGTCAAGTGCCAGGGGAAGAGGTAGAGCTGCTGCTCATCAGAGTCTCCAAGTCAGGACTAGAGGCCTTCTGGGATACTACTTGAGTCAAATGTAAGTTATGCTTTAGTCAAAGTCGAAAAGATTACTGGGTTAAATACAGGTGACTAAAGGAAAGTGGTAGGTCACATCACGGACTCTAATGATCATTTCTGGTCTTACAGACCTGAAGCTAGGGCTCAACAGCAGCTGAAGTCCACATGGTTCCCTTTCTTACACAGTGTTTTTCATGTGATGTATGAACCACTGCAGAATCCAGTGAGAGTGCATGAGTTATGATGACTCCAGATTTTGGGAGAGGTGGGGGAAACATTCTCTATTTTGTGTTCTCTCTGCAATGAACAATACTGCACAAGTGATTTGTGGGAACCCCAAGGGACCAATGCATAATAGAAAAACACAATGTAATACAAATAATTAATAATACATCCCTGATAGCAGGGGAGAAGAATGATGAAGAAGCTTATGAAGATTTTGCATCTGCACCTACATACCCAGGCAGTAGTTGGTTACTGCCTTCTTCCTTTGTGCACAGTCAGCAGCTCTCAAGTATTTTCTCTCTTGCAATCCATGCCATATTATCTCTACTTTTCTGCCATTTAAGGATTAGTCTAATTAACTTTGCATGGATCTACCCTAAGTATCTCAAACTTTAGCTAGCACAGGTGCAGCTCCCTAGTGTTTAGGTGTCAGAAGCGTGTCGTATACTGATTTTCTTTCCCAATTTCCAATTTGTATTTCAGTATTATTTTTGCCAGTGCTTAAAGTTTAGAGGACATGGATCCAAGATACCTTGTTCTTATCCAATACCACTCTTCAAGCATCTCAGTGCACCTTAACGGAGAGAGGTCCTAAGTTTAAAAGGACAAGAGAAATTTTTCACACAGCAGGTTTTCCTGTCTGCTTTCTCTCTCCAAGTGGCTGCTAGGTATTGCTGAACTGGAGAAGCTGTTGTTAAGCTTTTTTTCCACGTTTTATTTGATGATGAATGTGAGGAGATGTAATTATTTATGCTTCTCAGTGAGCTAACAGCAATTTAACAGATACTGTTCAAGGTAAAAGCCAAATCTATTTCAGTTAGAAGTATGTATTTAAGTAGCCAAGAAAGGAGCCCCAAAAGGGAATCAGGTTTACAAGCTGCAATGTCACTTAAAGAATAAGATAGATAATTAGGTATAAAGCCATATGTTTGAAATGGCTGTCACAAACTACCTGAAGTTTGGAATTTAGGATTACAAAGACATGCCACCCTGAACACAGCTCACTAGTCTAGGACTCGAGATTCATATGGATGAGTACCAGCAGATAATTTTCCACTGAGCACAGCTATAGGCTGGAGGCAAATTCCAGTGTTTGATTAATATCACTGCAACCTTAAAAAATGACTAGAACTTAAACCCAAATTCAAGTACTTTTATCACTGTCCAACAATATTAAATGGCAGGGGATTATTTACCTGGAATGCTCTCCAATTTTCTACGAAGTTCCTCATTTTCTTGTTGCAATGAAATTACCTCCTGCTCTAGCTCTTGACACCGAGGACAGTAACCTTCTTCCTCTTCCTCCTCTTCCTCCTCTGGAAGTGTAGAAGATGATGGGTGACCATGAGATTCAGATGTTGCTGGAGATGTCCATCCACCTAAAGTGTGTACTGGAGAGGTTGAAAGTGGATCCACATCTGCCAAATGGCTAAAATCATTTACTGATGAGGTGTTCTGAGAAGGGAAGCTCCCAGAAAGTAAATAGTTCTGAAGAGAATCAGTAAAAACTCTCAGAAAGGCTGAGGTTTGCTGTTTCTTTTGCATATACTGCATCTCTATGTCTAAAATGTCTGATGTCTGACTATGGACCATTTTCCCAAGCTGACATTGCTCTTGTCTTTCACTATAATTTGGGTTTTCCTGCTTTATACAAGAAATCATGGACTGAGAGTGATTGTTGTCCAGTAGTTTTCCACCACAATTTAAGAGACTTAGAACCCGGCTGCATTGTTGGGCAAAGGCATCCAGAATCATTCGACTCTCTGCAACAAAAAAAAAAAGATGAATCACAGAAACCTAATGCAAAAGGTTATGCCAGGCAGCAGCAGCTACAGAAATGTACACAACCATTTACAGTAGCATGCATTTCATTTCTGAACACATTAAAACTATGGCTTCTGCTTTAATACTTCTGCAACACTGTGATTTAAAACAATCCCGACTTTGCTTCTATTTTGAGAATGCCCTTGTGCCCTTGCTGTTAAACAGAAATGCATTGTGATGATAGTTACTGCTTACTGCCATCTTCTTTCAGAAGGATTAAGACAGGAAAATGGGGAAGAAAATACAAATTCCATCCAATTTGGTACAAGTAAAAGTTCAAGTAAGTACCTCTCTGGAAACCTATTTCAAGCTGCTGGTAGGCACTGTCTATACACACTTGCAGGACTATGCCCTGTTCCTCTCCAACAAGGCTTCCAAGCTTTGTTTTTTCTCCCTTTCACTTGCCTGACATTGGGTGTGGGACACTTCACATAAGCCACCCCCAATTCTATGGACTTTGCTTCTGTTCCTTTTGCTTTAGGTCCCAAATACATCCAAGAACAACTCAAGAGTGAAAAGCACAAAGCCCCCTTCTTACACCAAGGAAAGGCATCAAATGTACAACATCATACTTCTCTGGTCAGAAAGGAATTTTTTCTGTCCTGCTGACCTCCTTGGAGTTTGTGGGCAGGCCAATATGCTGCAGTGGAGAGCAGTGCTCAGTTCTTCAAGCTGCTCTGGACATAATTAGGAAACTCTACATGGAGCTGTGTAGTAGTTTCTGGAGACAGCAGCTTGGCTCTGGAAGTAGGATAAGGATGCCACACCACACCTAGTCAGCCTTGCCTCTAAAGACTCACGGTGCAATAGCAGCTACAACCCAAATCTACATGGTGGGATGGTTCTTTTCTGCAGTGTCTATGTCGATAGCTCAAGCTGCTGTGAGAGTTCTTGGACCCAGATGGAAAATGACCAAGACATTTCTGGTATGATATGTTAGGTTCCTCAATAAAAATAATGCCTTTTAAATTTTTGTAGTTTATTCCTAGCTGAGCCCCTCTAGGTGTCTAAAAAGATGGAACTAACATTTTGCATGAGATTTTTTAAAAAAAAAAAAGATGGGTAGGTTTAAGTGCTGCCAATTTTGGAGAGCTCTTCTCAGGCAGGCTTGACTTTTAGAAAATGACACATGCATTTACTTCTGAAAAGGCAACCTGCTACAGATGCATCAGACTATGCACCCCAGACCTTCAGTTATCTTAACGTTATCACTAGCGATGATAACATAGCCTCATCACGTTGATAATATGTAAAGAACAGAACCATTCAGAATTCAGACCTTTAAGAGGTGGTACTTCTCATGATACTTCTCCACAATCCAGAATATACACCTTCTGGTGGAAAAATCTACTTCACACTGAGGTTTGTACAGCTGGCCTGAAGAATATTTGAACAACACTAATTTGCATTTTTACCATCCTCCAGATCTCTGCAAAGAGGGCAGAGCTGAAGCAGCATACAAATGCTTTCAGTCTTGAATGAAGCCCAAAGAGACCTCGCCAGCACAAAACCTGAGGATGTCATCTCCCAAGGACTTAAACATAAGACGGCAAAGCACAGGGGCAGCACTGGGTTGCCCAGGGCCTGCAGAGAGAGCTAGGCTGCATGTAAAGAACTGGGGTGGCTCAAAGACCACTTAAAGCATCCTTGCAATCTGCCTCTTGTGCTAAGGAGTCATACCACAACCTTATATATGGCCTCAGATGAATTGGGGCAGAATTCTCCTGACACATCTTCGATCCAAAAAGTTAAACAATGCCCTTTGTCCACACCATGAACTCAAAAGGGCAGAAATGCACAGGTACTTCTGCTCCCTTTGCAAAGGGGTGCTAGTGAAATGCTAGGTGCTCCAGAGCCTCCATACCTGCAGTCCATCCTTCCCTTTTACTGCATTAACCTAAGGCCAGCTGCTTTTAACCCTTGCAATGCAAGTGCAAAATAACACAGCACAACAGATGTTGTTACAAATTAAAAGAATGGAACCCTGGTGACATTACAGCTTTCTAGCTGGGGCCTCCTAATAAACCAAAAGAAAGTCAAGAATCTCAAGCATCACTAACAACCTTAGGTTGTGTTTTCTGTGCCTTATTTCTTAAAAAAATTTCCCCTTAAAATTACTAGAGGATGATATTGATTGGAACTTTGCAATCCTACTACAGAGCATTTTTAAAATTCATTTTAATCCTATAATCTGATTCCAGACCTGAAGTCATATTTACTGTTTGTATTTTAATCATGATGGTCCCTGTTGACAAAACAGTTACTCATTCTTCATGTCTCCTTGTTGCAAGGGACAAAACATGAATGAAACAATTGAAAAGGGATTAGATTCATATAAGAGATGTTATTCCAGTATTACAGTTTATCCTAAAATATGGCAAGAAGTAACCTGGTGTTTCAAATACCAGTTTAGAAGAATGTTATAATACACACTAACATCAGTAAAGATAAAATTAATGATTCGTTTTTTGTAAAATTGAATGCACTAGATACATTCACTCTGATAATGGCTTAAAATTTTGTACAGAAAGACAGCATTGATTTAATCTTCAATTTTATATCAGATCTGCAACAAAGACACAGTAACAGCAATTACTGGTTTTTTCTTAACTTTAACCCATACTCAAAGATATAAAAATGAAAGCTATGACAAGTCAGGGCCACTCTGAAGTACTAGCACAAAGATTTGTAAATGCTTTTCTTGTGGGTACCACTAGGCACTGACAGCAAGGGATGCTCTCAGCACATTCTGGAAACATCTGGCTTTGTGCTTAAGCAGGTACCACTTTGAAGCAACTTCTACATCAGTAACAGTAGATGTACCCAGTCTGAACAATCCTAAATGAGAATGATAACTACAGTTATTTCTTGTGATGGAGAAAAAATAAAAATAAATGCCGCCCATTTAGCATGTATCATAGAAATTGGGATTTCAGCTTTTATGGACTGACTGTAATTAGAAATGCAAGCACTGTGCAATGTCTAATCACTAAGAAATGACAAAAAGTTGTTTTTATGTGATCACTACTGAATAATCACTGATCTACAATTCTTAATTGATTTAATGTAATATATGTATTTTCTAGGAAAGGAGGATTCTATTGAAATGACTGCACCAGACTAAAACAGTGTAAACAGTTTATTAAAGTCTTCTTGTGATATTCTTTTTCCTTATTATGATGCTCACCAACCATGTAATTCTAATGTCTCAGGCCCTGCAGTCTTTAGTCTTAAAGAACTTCTATCAATTTTATCTAGACTTTTGCCTGAAGGTAGACTTGCTGAATCAGGCCCATGAAGAGCTAACAGAACAGGATTAAATTGCTAAAAGTGATAAGTACTCCTAACTAGATTATCTGGGAGCACAAGCAACCAGAAGAGACTGTCATATGGCAAATCTCGTACCAACTTCTGGATATATGATTCACCTTTACATCTTTTTCTCATCGATGTTAAAATACAGGGTCTCTTCGTTATTCAACTGCCAGACTAAACCCAAGGTTTTAGTAAGAGCAAGCTTATGAAACTCAACCTCATGACTTAAACTGATGCAGCAGCAAAGATGTCTAGAAAGACTGGCAGGTATAACATCAGCTTTTCCTACACTTGAGGATCTTTTCAACACTTAGACCAGACAGCCTTATTAATATGGCATTGTGTTGGGTCTCAATGGCTCTGGATTCAGGTTGTGGCTTTTCCACAATTTCCTTTGTAATCTTGGGCAGCTGGTTTAAAAAGTCATCTTTGTAACTATTGAGTGAGTCTGAATACCATATGCTCTCCCCTGCAGAGAATGTATTCACTGCTATTTAAAGTTCAGCAAGATTCAAAAGTCCAGGTTACTTAGCAATTTCAATCATCTCACTCTCACCTGATGATTTCAATCTCTCAATTTTTCAATTATTATCATCTTATTATTAATTCAGAACCGGGGGCAGCAGCTCTGTACCCCCCAAATGGCTCTGTCCATACATATGGACTTTGTGATTATGATTTTTGCCCATGAACACTGCTGTAAATATCTATACTTGGGTCACAAAATTGAAAGCATTCGACACCTTCCATGACTAAGCAATGCTTTTTTGGGTATTTTCCATGAAGATCACCAAGACAGTCCAGAGAACGAAGGCTACAAGTGTTTGGCCTGATCTGATAGATCTACTTCTAGATGAGGGTTCCCAACTTCTCAATTAAGGCCAAAATAACAATCTTCATCTTTTCTGTTCACTTAAACCTTTCTCTGTCTGGACATGATAGAAGTTTATTAGCTGGACATGTTAAATATCCCAAGCTGTTGGCACTAGAATAATACCTCTAAGACAGCTCTGCTCTTCTTTCTTTGCTTTCCATGAAAGCCCACCTTAAATTTTAAGGCACCGTTTAAGGTCTACACCACGCTTTCCTAAGGAAAAGGAGCTTCTTTGCTACTCTATGATACTGCATGCTAACAAAGACAAAAATAAGCATTGTTTTCATATGAGGAAAATAATCTGAACACACTAATAAGGAATTAATATTTTACAGAAGAAAAGGGGTATCTGCTGGTGCTTTGAATGCATCTGTTTCTGTGGCTTACTCTACAGCAGCAGTGGTCAGAGTAAAAGTGGTCTGCAGCATTACGGCCTAGTTTGCTGGGGCAGGCAGACTTGCAGGTCAGGGTCTTGCCTGTTAATGTGACACATGGTGCAAGGTTCTAGTGGAGAATGCCTTCCTCTAACGCCTTTTCTGCAATTCTTCTGGAGTCTGGAGGCCAGAGATGTCTCTTAGAGAGGGACTGAGGAAGAAACTGTTCATTCCTGCAAGAACTCTAACTATTAGGAAAAGCTTCAAAAATATAAGAGCAACCTTACTTGTGGCTGTGTTCGAGGTGCCCACTCACAAAAGCAAACTTGGTGCTCTGAATCCCAAGGGGCCAGAAGTGTCATGTCTGAAGATTAATAATCAACAGCATAATCACAGAATGGTTTGTGTTGGAAGGGTCCTTTAAAGGTCATTTAGTTCAACCCCGCTACTGCAAGCGGGGACATCTTTAGATCAGGTTGCTCAGAGCCTCATCCAACACGATCCTGAATGTTTCTAGGATGCTTCCACCACCTCTCTGGACAACCTGTTCCAGTGTTTAACCACCCTCACCATACAAAATTTCTTCCTTATATCTACTCTTAATCTATCCTCTGTTAGTTCAAAACCATTACAACTTGGCCAGTTGCAACAGGTCCTACTAAAATGACTGTTTCCATCTTATAGTCCCCCTTTAAGTACTGAAAGGCCACAATGAGGTCTCCCTGGAGTCTTCTCTTCTCTGGGTTGAACAATCCCAACTCTCTTAGCCTTTCCTCATAACAGAGGTGCCCTCTGATCATCTTCATGGTCCTCCTCTGGTCCTGCTCCAAGAGGTCCACGTCTTTCCTGTGCTGAGGGCTCCAGAGCTGGACATAGTACTCCACCTGGGGTCTCACCAGAGCAGAGTACAGGGGAAGAATCACCTCCATCAACCTGCTGGTCACGCTTCTTTTGATGCAGCCCAAGATACAGTTGGCCTTCTGGGCTGCAAATGCACATTGCCAGGTCACGTTGAGCTTCTCATCAACCAATAGGCCCAAGTTCTTCTCTGTAGGGTTACTCTCAATCTATTTTCCACCTAGCCTGTATTTGTGCTTGGGCTTGCCCTGACCCATATGCAGGACCTTGCACTTGGCCTTGTTGAACTTCATGAGGTTTACACAGGTCCACCTCTCAAGCCTGTCCAGGTCCCTCTGGATGGCATCCCATGCCTCAGGCATGTCAACTGCACCACTCAAATTGGTGTCATCTGTGAACTTTCTGAGGGTGCACTCAATCCCTCTATGTCATTGGTGAAGATACTGAACAGCACTGGTCCCACTACAGACCCTTGGAGGAATCAGTTGCCACCGATCTCCATCTGGACACCGAGCCATTGACCACTACCCTCTGGCTGTGACCAATTCCTCATCCACCAAACAGTCCACCCATCAAATCCATTTTTAGAGAGACGAATATTGTTGGTAAACATGTTAATGGCCTTATAGAAGTTCAGACAGATGACATCCATAGCAATTCCCCATCTACTATGTAGTCACTCCATCATAGAAGGCCTCTGAGTTGGTCAAGCAGGCCTTGCCCTTGGTAAAACCATACTGGCTATCTCAAATGACCTCCCTGTTCTCCATGTGCCTTAGCATAGCTTCAAGAAGGATCTGTTTCATCATCTTCCCAGGTCAGAGGTCAGGCTGACAGGTCAGTGCACAGAGGTGCATCAAGTGCTTTAGCTACTATCACAAGACATCCCAGGAATGGTGTTTTACCAGCCAGATTGCACACTGTTGCCTAAGTGAATAGGTATTAATACAAAGAGGGGAATCTCTGAAACTGAACTTATGAAATGGGTGTCCCTACAAAACTGTGATCTAC
Organism: Galbula dea; assembly: GCA_013399015.1. Taxonomy (NCBI): domain Eukaryota; kingdom Metazoa; phylum Chordata; class Aves; order Piciformes; family Galbulidae; genus Galbula; species Galbula dea. The sequence continues at coordinate 628,318 of VWZX01008009.1, forward strand.
AGCCCTCCACCCCCTTTTACTGAGACAGGCACCTGACAAGTGCTGCAAGTAAGCTAAGTGGGAAAATTGTGCAAGTCATGGATCACAACTGTCTGCCTTGTGGAAAACAACTCAGTGGACCTGTGGCTGGATACCTGCTAGAGAAAGGACCCTTCCCTCTCTACAACACTCACAACTTGGGAGGTGAAACTCTGGCTAAAAGGTGTTCTAGAAAGGGTGCGGTCTGTGCCTTTTGCTGTTGTGAGGAAACCAGGAGCCGGGTGGCCAGAGACCATGGGTGTGCTAGGCAAAGTGCAGAGCAACTGTGCACGGAGCACATGCAAATGCTCCCAATCCCCAGGGGCAAACCCCCAGTTCTGCTTTCCCAGTGGCAGCCTAAGATATTAAATTGGCTCACACATTTGTTATGAGCATTTCAAGGCTTTGGATGATGGGATGAAAGTTCTTCAAAACCATACAGCCCAAGATCCCAACTACCTCACCCTCAACAGTTCCCTGCTCAGCTTACCAGTGCTACAGCTGGCACCTGGTGTTTCTCAATCACTGAGCCGGAAGGATAGGTGCATAGTTCAGCAAAGCACCCATACCTGGGGGATTGCAATACTCAGGAGGTCTAAACCTTGCCTCTTGCTTTATCAGCCTCTGGTAACAACTTGCACAAAATCTTCTTCTTCTGCACACTGTAGTTAAGTTTTGATTTGTTTTCTCCCATTCTGATTTGCTTGGTACTCTTAGCTGAGAGAAGGGTATGTTGGGACCCATTATAGGAACGTAAAGTAAAAGTAAAGCCTGAATATGCAGGTGATGGGACACAGACTTCACAGAAATCCAGTGCACAAACAGTAGTTCTTTAACTATGCACAGGACTGAATCAGTGGCAAACTTTGAAGCCTGCTCTAGCTCCTGGTTAGTACAGTCTACAGGGGCAGGAAAAAGTCCAAACTTCTGCTCATCAAAGCCCAGTAGGCTTTGCTGTGAATCTGGCCTTGTATATCATCTACCAGAGAGATGAGTGTTTACCATGGCATAATCTGCTTCTGTAAATAAATGTAGGTGTCACATTTATCAGCAGCATTTTCATTGTGTGCCACAAAAAACCAAAACTGAAGTACCACCATTTGTCCATTTAAAATAAGAAATAATTTCAAGAAAACATGACCTTTCTGCCACAGATCACAGGACTAAGCATCAGAGCTGTGAATATGCAAGCTAATCTGTTCATTCAAGTATTAAACTTTTTAGGTAAAGTACTCAAATTATTTGTAACAAGACATGATAGATTCAACCAGTACTTGGCTGCTTCTGGGGGAAAACAGGCATTAAAACATAGCCATATATCCTATTAACTAGCATATCTCCCTGTTTAGTAAGGAAATGTCATCACATTTGTTACAAAGGCAAACAGCAACATACCAAAACAGGATCCAATTTTTCTAAATAAATAAATCAATGATGTGTCAAAAATTAACAGATGAGTTAATATACCCGATGTTATCAAAACCAGATGGTGCTTCATAATATTCATCCTGTTCAGTCAAACCCTGAATATATTCTGGACCATCAGTATATAAAATAGGATGCTGCTATTTGTGATGGCAAACAAAAGCAATCATGCCTGCCAAGCACATACTATAACAGGCAGCATTTCAGCTCTGCTAGACAGAAAGTAATTAGAATGCTTTTAATGTCCAAAAGAATGATGCTGATAGGCTGCCACAGATGTGTAGATTTATGAATATTTATATGGTGGTTTATAGCTGACACTTTTATCAGTTGAAGAAGATAAAATATCTGCCTGACTCAAAAGCTTGACAGTCAGGTTAATAAAATCTCATTAAAGAGAATGACCTATGCAATTATATAGGATTTATTGTAATTCATTTTTGATTGTACTCTGCTTAAAGATGCAATTTCCCATTTCCTGATGCCAAATTTAGGCTGCATATCAAGATCTACGTGTTTTTTAACTCCAAGCCATCACTAGAAGAAAGATATGCGTTCAGCATCTTACACCTTTAAAGAAAAAAAGAAATTCTAATCTCCTGTTCCTCGCTGCATCTTAAGAAAACGGTGCAGACAGGCACACGGTCTATTTTCGTGCTGTTAAAAATCACCTCTTTAACAGCAGCCTCTCCATTACCAGCAGCTCCCTCCGGTAGCCAGCCCCAGCCTGTCACCCACCCTGCCCCAGAGCTCGCCTCCCGCCCCCGCAGACGGCAGCGGCGCTCCCGCAGGTGCGATCCGCCCAGCAGGCGCTTGCCCCAGCAAGTCGCCAGCGGCTGTCAACACAGCCCCGACGGCGGCGGCCGCCATGCCCTCCCCCCGCCGCCCAGGGGGCAATGCCGACCGGGCAGCGA
>VWZX01008009.1:630734-728341 GCA_013399015.1 Galbula dea
GGGGGTGGCCCTGGGCAGCGCCGGGAACGGCGGCGGGGCGGACGGGCCCGTTGGGGAAAGGGCCGTGCGGCGCGTAGGGCAGCGGCTCAGCGGCGTGCGGGAAGGGATGCCCCGCTCCGCGCCCGCGGGGCACCTCCACCATGGTGGGTCTCTCGTAGCGCTTGGCCAGCGCCGCCCGCTTCCCGGGAAAGGTCTTCAGGACGCTGTAGGGGCCCCGCTGCTTGTAGATTTTTGGGGTGCTGGGCCCCTCCTCCGCCAGCTGCATCTCCTCTTCCATCCTTCGCCGCCTTTCCCAGCCCGGCGCAGCCCCGACTCCAGGGCTGTGTCTGCCGCCGCCGCGGCTCGTCTCTGTGGCACGGCGGAGCCCCGGCGCGGCGGGGGGGCGNNNNCGGGGCGCCGGCCTGATTGACAGGCGGCCGCGCCAATGCCTGGAGGGAGACGGGCGGCGACCGGCAAGTGTTTAGGGTAATCTCTGCTAATGGCAGCGGGGCGGGGAGGCGGGTCTTAGTGGGATCGCCGCCACCGCTCCCGGCACCCTCCCGAGGGGCAGGTGAGCAGGACCGGCGGTGGCGGTGGCGGTGGGTGCCGAGTGGACGCGGAGACACCCTCCAGCCCCCGTCTTCGCCCAGCTCGGCACAGTTAGCTGGGGCCGCGGGCCACCGCCTAACGCTGCCCTGGGCTGCCGCAAAAACTTTGTGGCTTCTTCGCCGGGCGCGGAGCAGTGCCGCGGGTATCTCGCCGGGCGCCTGCCCTCCACTCCGCTCCCCTTCCCTCCTCTCCACTCCCCTCCCCTCCGCTCCTCTTCTCTCCTTTCCTCTCCCCTCCCCGCACGGAGGGAGCCGCGGGCCCGCCTCCGTCTCCTCGGTAATTAGGGGTGAAGTAAATAATACCATAAATAAAAGTATTTGGGAGTCCAGGACCTGTCAGAGTTGATTAGGGCACAGAGGACATTTTCTTTCTCATTATGCAAAAGCATTTCATGGCGAAAAAAAAGAGGCTTCGCTGTAACTCGTGCATGTCAGATTTCCAGGAATCCGGCAGATTAATCACATTTAACATTGTTTGGAACGTGTTTGTGTGCCTTCCTCCCTCTTTCTGCAAACTGCTTAAATGAGGCGGACACGTGGGGCGAAGGCTCGTCCCGCTCCCCTCCGCCTTCTGCCCAGAGCCTTTCAGGGACAGTAAAGAAATAATGAAACGCTGGTGAGAGACAGAAAGAGAATGAGATGCCATCGAGAGACGTCCCTGAGAAATGGTGGAGATAGGGGCGAGATGGGAGACAGCTGAAACTGAATGATATGTTGAAGAAAAATAAACGATAACAAACCTTTTGGTAGCTCTCCCTATTCTTTTCCGTGAGGCAATTTTATATTTTGCATTTACATTTCCCTTCTTCTGTCCCACTTCTGCTTCTGCTGCTATAATTTATCAGGATTACAATAAGCCCTCTGGCTTGTGGAAGTAAAATTACAGAACACCTTGGTTATATTTAAGTGGTGGGAAATCATTCCTCTGTCATCACACTGAGTTTCAACCACTCATTGTGGACATTGCTCTCCCATTTCAGCTTTATTTATTTAGTTGGAGTTGGACTTGCTGGATAAAAGCGACCCTTCTCTACTGATGTAATTAACTCTCATGGTCTTCAGCCCCTCTCTTGCAGAAAAGTTGAGCTAACTTCTACAAGGCAGGCATTTCTTTCACACAGGGCATACAAGGAGCTGGGCTATTTCTGATTTTGATTTTTTGACAAGTAGGATAAATCAATTCCTTATAGCAGCCAAAAGCCACCAAGTACAGTCTAGTGTAATAGAAAGCACTATTTTACTTAAGCAAAATCAATCTTAAGGCTTTTTGTTTTCTGACTGACACTGCCTATGCTTAAAAAAAAATCTTGTACTGTAATGCAAAAGAAAGACTGGAAATCAGTGTGAGAGAAACTCTCCACTCAGAAATGTCTTTACCACAGCTGTGGCCAGCAGCTGTCAGAGGTCAGTACAGTAATAAAATTGTGTAAAGTTGCTCTTAGGCTCTTAAGATTTAGACTCAAATAAATAGCCTAAAATTACCTTCTTCAGTGTTAATTACATTCGTATGAGCTCACTACTCTTTGGTTTTGATGCCTACCCCTCTGCCCTGGTGGAGGAAACAATCCTTGTCTACCATAAGCCTCATGCAAACAGAAAATCAGGGTCAGCAGGTCATGTCTTCCAAGCTGCCTCTAGCTGGTGTCCCTGCAGGTCATCAGGCAGATGCTAGGTCTTCATGGACATGAATCACAGAATCACAGAATATTAGGAGTTGGAAGGGACCTCGAAAGATCATCTAGTCCAACCCCGCTGCCACAGCAGGATTCCCTAGACCAGGTCACACAGAAGCGCGTCCAGATGGGTTTTGAATACCTTCATAGAAGGAGACTCCACAACCTCTCTGGGCAGTCTGTTCCAGTGCTCTGGCACCCTCACTGTGAAAAAATGTCTACGTGCATTCACACGGAATCTCCTATGCTTCAGCTTACAGCCATTGCCTCTTGTCCTGTCACTGGGCTTCACTGAGAAGAGCCTGACCCCATCCTCCCGACACACACCCTTCACAAATTTAAAAGCAGAGATGAGGTCACCCCTTAGCCTCCTCTTCTCCAAGCTAAAGAGAGCCAGCTCCCTCAGCCTTTCCTCATAAGGAAGATGTTCCAACCCCTTCATCATCTTTGTGGCTCGGCACTGGACTTGATCAAGCAGTTCCCTATCCTTCTTAAACTGAGGGGCCCAGAACTGGACACAATATTCCAGAAGAGAGAAGTGAATTTAGGGTTATCAGCATCAAAAGCTATTGAAATGTGATGGGGACCCCAGCGAGGAGGAAAATGGAATTCATAACTTATGGACTGACTTTCTGCTGAGGTTTTTGACAGTGCCTGTCATTGGACGACCAAAATGCCCCTTCAGCTGATATTATCAAGGCTTGGCTTTTCCTCTGCTCATCTCTCTGCTGTCCTTCTGGGTATGTAGACCTAAAAAAAGGGGTTGTCCCCCATCCTTTTCTTCTATGATTCTTCCCCTGAGTTTCAGATGAGGGACTTTTTCGCCATGGCCAAAAGGACTCAGGGACTCCTGCAGCTCAGTCCTATAGAGCAAAAGCGTGGTATGTCATTATAGGCCACAAAGGCCAGGCTCCTACAAAAGAGAAACTAGACAAGGCAGAGGTCAGTTTTTTATAAGAAAGAAGTTAGCCTGGGAGAGAGAGTGGGAGTCAGCTAGCAGAGGCTTTGTAGCTACACACAAAGGCCTTGACACCCTACACAGTCTTGGCATGCTATCCTCCCCACAGCTCCCCGCAGCTCACAGTGACAGTTATCATTTTTACATGTCTTTTTAGTATACTGTTTTTCTTATTAGATTTATAGTAGTGCTTTTTATCTATTAAGTGTTACTTGTTAATTGGTTGCTATCCTTTATATATGAAAGTGTCCCTTGCTAATTCATCAGTTTACTTTGTGTGTGAAGGTGTTGCTTACTAATTGGTCAGTGCTCTTTCTGTATGAAGGTAATTGGTCATTATCCTTCCTGTGTAAGAGTATAAATTCCAGCTTCTGGAACAATAAAGTTGATTCTGATTGCCATCAGCAATTGGGGTCTGTGCCTTTCATATGCCACACAAAAGTGCCAAAACTGGCCCCACCTTTGGTTTTGTGGGATACCCTATTTTAGGGGAACATCATTTTACTCAGTGGGACTCTGCAGGTGTGCAGTTGCTCTTGCAGGAGGACTGACTTGGCTTTGCAGTTGAGGAGTGTAGTCCTAGACTGCTAAAGAGATAGGCTGGGTGAAATCATGCTCTCAAAGTATGGGGTTGTGCTGCTGTACCTGCTGTGAGTGGTTGTGGGCTGCCTTCTTCCATGGCTGCTCCCTGTGGCACACATCGTGCAGCACCCAAGTGCTCTTTGAGACCACATGCTGTTGCACGTAGTCATGAAATTATTATTAACCAAACACTTATCTCTGAATTGCAATCACATTTTGGTTGCACATTGGATTAAAATGGTTAACAGATAGTCCTCACCTTGATCAAGTACAAAAAAAACCCAACACAAAAACCCAAAGCTCCCACCCCTCCCAAACCCTTAGCTGATAACAGCAACTCATTTCAAGAAAGCCAAGCATCTTCATTTCCATTGGATTGTGCCATCACTTGGGATTTGACCCTGAAGTGAAGGTTATGTCTTTCCCTACCTCTTTACTAGTGCAAGTTTCCACTGTTTTACTGATGCTAAGGGCTGAAGATCTGTAACAGGATTATTTCAGAGCACTCTGAGCAGAAATAGTATGGGAAGTAACTGACCCTCAGAAAAAAACCTAATCAAAACAAAGACAAAGGGCACAATGAAAAATCAGAAACCCAACATTGCTGCAGTGTATACTCCTCTGCTCCTAGAAATCACTGCAAAGAGAATATTTGTCAGTATATAAAAGATACGCAATCTAGACAGAGGCTATCAATCACTGAACATGCCTGTGTTGAAGGTAGCATGAGGTACTCAAAGAATAAAAGTGTGATTCATCACAACCTCCTGAACAAGGGCTAAATCTTGTTCCACTTATTCATGGGAGCAGTGCTTCCATGGAGAGTAAAGCAGGCAGGATTTGGCCATGAACTGCCAATATTGGTCTGCAGATTTGGAGAGCACGATGAGAGCTAAGATTGGCAACTCTCCTCTGTAATCTAAACCACTCTGCAAGCAGGCTAGCCATAATTTGCTGCCCTAAACATTTAACCCCAGATAGTTAATTTAAGCTTAGCTCAGTTGCTCATGTTTATGGATAAAGAAACAAAAGGGAAAGCATCAAAAAGAAAATATGACTGTGGAATTCAATATTTCAGCAGCTGTTGATAGGTAAATGTTATTGAAGTGTGGCACTCAAAACCAAAGGCCTGCATTTATGAAAATGAGCCTAACAAGGAAATGAGATTGACACAGCAATTCTCTGGTTTTGTTGTCCCCTGAGGTTAGAGATTATGCAGCTCATGGTGCTGTTTTTAGCCTCTTTGGTGATTCCAACTGTGAGAGACAACGCTGTGCATATTTGTCAAGGTTGCACTTTAGTCAGGTGACTCAGGAGGTTTTTGAGGGAGAACATGAACTGCTGGTCTCACTTAAACCTTAATCCACATCCTGTGTCAGAGATCCATCAGCCAAGTGATGCAGCTTTTAGCCCCTGCTTTTCCTTTGTGCTTACTCAGTTCTCTGTGAAAATGCTTTGAAATAATTGAAATGTATCTATCATGGTTACATTGTATTTTGAGAATTACTGGAATGCTTCTCAGTGACATTAATTGGTTTTAAAATATTTTTGTCTTTCTAATTAGTGCAAGATTGATGAGCAGCAGAAAGGGCATTTATACAGAGGCAGATGTGTATTTCCATGCTACATTTGTGTCTTAATAAAATGCTAGCTAACTGGGTTCTTGTGCTGAGTAAACACTGACAAGAAAGAAAATTTCCTATCACTTTGGGAGGAGGAAATAGCCTGTGTTTTAAATGGGATCACATTGTGTAAAAAAATATAGAACCAGTCTCCCTGAGGGCTGGGAAGTGGATACATGAATTATTTATTTATAGTTAAGGGACATAAAGGAATAAAGCAATAGCTTTGATACTCAGTGTAGGGAAAACTATTAATATTCTAAAGAATCAATTGTGGACACATGGCAAATCTTGTTTTAATTAAAGATAGCTTACATAAAGTAGTTTGAAGAAGGGAGAAATGGTACAGAGTACTTGTTGCTGAGAACTTTTTAAAAATACATCATGGATAAAAGAGATAACATAATTTGAACTTCTGTCTGCTCTAAAAAGGTCTCGTTGTCTCTATTGGAGTGATTTGGAATAGCTTCACCATGGAGTATTAGCTTTTGCCCTAGCCCTTACCAAGGCTAGGTGCCAACACCATGTAACCTCGAGTTACTCTGTAATCTATAATTGCTCTTTGCAATCTTTAGTCCTCATCATGCAGCACTTGGCATTTTGAGAGCAGCACCTCAAATGGGCTGTTGGCTACATGCTCAAAGGGAGAGTTGGTGGTCCACAGACTGGGATCCAACTGCTTTGCCAAACCTGTGTGACTCTGGCTGGTCCAGCTAGTTCCTGCCCTTCATATACTTGCCAGCCGTTGTTATCCAGGCTTGCAAAAAGGTGATCCTTGAGGGACAGAAATCACACTGAGTTAGAACTCAGTTGGAGTAGAAAACAATTTCCATGAGTAGAGATGTTATTGATATTTTGCATTGAAGTGTTACATTCAGGTCCAGCACCTACATGGTGTGGCGGCTGTGCAGAAGTAGTGTCAAATCTTGTCAAGCAAGCTGTGCACATCAGTTGCAGTTAAAACACAGATGGGATGGACAGAGGAAAACAGCTGGAAGCAGAATCTTCCTTAAACTCACCTATATGGGGGAACCTGACTGCAGTTCAAACACAAGAGGATATACAAGATCAGCCATGTGGTGTCTAGAAGCAGAGAGTCAACTAAGCTTAAATTAAGAAAAACACAGGCCTGACAGGTGCCTGGAGATATCCCCAGTGCTGGATGAATGGGAGTGACATCTGATTCTTTGCTGAAGATAGGCTTCACCTCAGCCTTTCCTAGATTTAAAGAGGGCCTATTACAAATTGAAAAGTGTAAAATCTTCCCTGCATTCATCTTCATCACTATTCCGTTATCAGGCAGCCCCTAAACCTTACATGAAATGATGACAACTTAACAGCTCCTTCTTAAATGCGGAGTTCAACCACTTCATGGGGATGAAATGAAGGACTTCCTCTACATTAATAATCTTGTGGAAGTAACACTGGTAGTCCTGAAGGAAACCCCCAAAAACAGTCCTTATGGGCAAAATTGTTACTTAGAGTCCAGAAAAGAGGGAAGTAATGGGCAAAACCTGGAGTCTCCTGAGACCTTGATTGCACTCTGGCTGGTGCAGTGCAAAATGGCTTGGCTGGGAAAGGTGCTAAAATGTATCTTTGATACACAAGCTGAACTGAATGCAACATTAAAAGAAAAGGGGGGGGGGAAAGACAGCAATATGTAGAGGCAAAATTCTGTGGGAGTGGGACCAGGACACTGCTGTAGTGTTGAGTGAGAAGAAATTCCATGACCTTGCAGATCTTTGTGCCTGGAAACATGTCCATCACAAGCTACATCAGCTTAGGAAAAAAAAAAAAGGTGAAGCTGTGTTTGCTCAATGGTAAATTTACAGATGTCCTGTTTGCAGAGGCTGAATTTCACTTCATGCACAACCCACCTCTGCCTCGCCACACACAGATGAGTTGCACTCAAAAGACATCTGGAGGTGATCTCAGAACAGCATTTCAAATAAGCAACTTTCTATAAGAATGTGTGGTTTTGCTTGTTTAAATGCAAAGGATCTGAAAAAAAAAAGATGGTATGTGTGTAGTTGTCTCAGATAATAATATGATAATAATCTGAGCATCTATCAGCTTTTCTTTTGTGGTTATTGTACCATGAGAATCTCCGTATGTCCTGGCCATCCTCCAGCATCCTCGGTATTACATTCTTGTTTCTTTGCTATGTGGCAATGCATTTATGTCTTAAAACAGGAGAGAGACTTGCCCATCAGTACCAACAGAGAGGTGAGTTACCTTTAGCTAGTGCTCTGTCTCTGAGTCTGTTCATTTGTAACTGAGGGAATCTTATCTTATCTACCATCTTTGGAAATATCTACTGGTTTTGTTGCTGATTCTGGCATCCTTAGCTAAGAGTAAAGGAGATCAGAATTTAGGTCATTTACATAATTTTAATCTGGAATAACATTCAAAAATTTATGCAAATCTTCCCTGCTGGTAGGCAAGTGTATTTTCAAGGAAGACAGTACTACTTGCTCTCCTTCCACAAACAACCATTTTACTTATGTAGGATTTAGCATGTTAAGAGAAAAAGTGTTGATTATAGTTTTGGTGGTTTTTTTTAGTGAAGGGAGTTTGATGTGGGGTTTTAGTGTTGGGTTGTTTTTTTTTTTTGTCTCTGTGATTGTTCAAGCTCTTTTATTTTGTAATGCTCTGGTTATTGTAATTTTCTTTTGCTGGGATAAAAATACTTTTTAATCAGCTCTATTGAGGGAGGAAACCATGTTTTCAAAGAGAGGGCGTTAGCTTCTCTAATTATTGTTTTCAGACCATATATATGTATGAAAGCAAGAGATTTTGGCTCCTGGAAAACCCTAGTACCAAGAAAGATAGCGGTCCAGGTTTGAAAAAAAAATACATTGCCCAAATGCATCAGGCCAAAGCATGAGCACAGACATAGCCTTCTTTTCTTTGCACTGTCTTGCTGACAGACATGCAACCAGAAGAGTGGGAAAATAAATATTAAAATCTGACACTGGCACAGTTAAGATTTTACATGTTCACTTACACAGGCATCTGATTAAAAATGCAAATGAAGCTGGCTTTACTGAGATGCCGACCTGAGATCAAGCTTTCTGACAAAAGACTATTTCCACTTCCCTCAGAAGAAAGAAAAAAAGAGTTAGGAGTTTTTATTCACCTGGATGAAATAAAAGGAATATGCAAGAACTATTTATAAATATGTATGAATAAATATTTAATTTTATATATGCTGAACAGTTTAACTGATGTTCAGCAAATACATGATTTGTTAATTTTGCCTGATTCTACTGAATAATTTATTCATCAGATCAGCTTTTTACATATTCACTAGATGATCTGCTGATCAAATCCAGTTAGCTGAATATGTTATTTGATTTTTTTGCCCTTTTAAAAAATCACTTAGTCTATTGGAAGAACATTGCTGTGATTTATTAGTGGTATATTCCATTCAGTCCATGGTGACATTCTTCAAGAGTAACCTCTGAAGTAGATTTCTTGCTCCTGTCATATGACATTAACCTTTTGTAATCCTGACATGTGTTAGGTGACTTTGACCAGGGGAATAAAACCCTGTGTCCAACAGTACCCTTTTGTGTGACACATTCATGACAATACATGTATGATGGGTTTTATTTTTCATTTGATGACTGAATATTGAATTATTTAGATGAGGTACATAAAACAATCCTATATTCTGGTTCATCCAAGTGTCTTCCCTGCAGTTTGTTCAGTAATACATCTCTGCAAAGGATTTCTTCTAACCCCTAAAACTACCATGTAGCTTCAGAGATACCCTGACATTACAGTGCAGAACAAGATGGAGAAAGGACAGTGTCTAATCCTCTACAAGTCAGCCTTGAAGTCAATCATCTTACAGGCTTTTGTAGCTAGAAAAAGACTTCTTACACTTCCTGTTTGAAAAGAGAGATTCTTATATTTTTATTATACTGTCTTCATACCCAGGGATATCTACAGAGATCAGGCAGTAAAGCCATGTTATCATTATGTTTGTAAAATTATTTTATGTTTTTATTCTATTCATTTACATTTTCATTTCATTTGATGACATACTTTTTCTCTTTAGTTACTGAAGCCTAAATATTTGAATAAGGCTAGCTTTGTAAGAAGGAGTTTGTAAAAAGCAGCATCAATTCAATTAAAAAAAAATGTTCTCTAGCTAATTCTCTGTAACACTGCTCTAGAAGACTAGAAGAGTATATAAGGAGCCACAGGGCAGTGACACCCAAAAGTATTGAGAGCACTACTCTGAAATGACCAGTGTAACTTTGTGTCAGTGCCAGTCAAGACTAGTGTCAGCATTTAGTACTGAGATGTGTGTGCCACAATCTATGTGCTACATTCTAATGTATGCCATATTTCAATATGCATGCATATGTAATAGGCTATATAATATTCCATACAAAAATTGCATTAAGAAAATGTTAAAGTTGCCTAATTCGGCATTTAAAAGTCAGGAAATAAAATTAAGTTTGTACATGCAACATTAACTCTGTTCCCTAGTGCATTTGCCTATGATACAGTCTAATTACATGATCAAATATTATTTCTCAGATTATACAGTATAATATCTACATTTTTTTCATCTTGAAAAGTGGCAGGACCCAGCTAGGTTTCTATAAACTTCCATACTAAAAGACTTCAAATGAATGTGGACCTGTCAGTTTGGAGAAGGGATAACAGAAAGGGGTTATAAAATCATAAGTGGTGTGAAAGGTGAACAAAGAATGTTGATTCAGTATTCCTTCCTCTGTAAAAGCTAGGGCACATCCACTCCACCAGCAAGTCTGAAACAAGCTTATTTTACATGCCACATGCATGAACTCACCACCGTAGACTGCTGAGGTCCAAAGTATAATGTATCCAAAAGTCATCAGAGAAATGTGTAGAGGATAGACCTATTGCTGACTATTATACGTGAGTTATTGGTACAGTGTGCATGGCAAGAAGTTGCTAAATTGGCTTGGAGTTGGGAGAATCTAGCTGGGAAAAGCTCATTCCACTTTTCTTCTATTCTTCAAAGAACCACTGCTAACCATAGTTTCAAAAAGCAGAAGCCACCAGTGCTTCCACACAGTAATGACAAAGATGACGATGACAATGATGAAAAAAATACCCTATATTTGGGATTCCCGCCAGAAGAAAGTGAGAGGTGAGTATAACCCTTTGGTTGTGGGAAGATGTACCCCTGTTTACCAGCTGAGAACCCCATCCTCTGAGCCACTCCATACCAGAGACATTTCTGTGCGCACAAATAACCCAGTAACACTAACCTAAAAGCTTTGCAGGAGTGTCCCTGTAAGACTCCATTCCTGCCCACTGTTTCACTTTCAAGAAGGACCTTACCTTAGAACTTACCTTAGATCTGTAGACCTTGGAGTTTTACTCACTGAGTGGAGGACAACTGGATCCTTCTTCATATCTCCCCACCGTTTGAGGTGTATGTACCAGTTCCTCAGTGGCTTCTCTCCCTGGCTCAAATGCCAGAGGCATTGGTCATGAGATTGTTGCAACCCACAGCTGGCTAGCATGGGGTGCCCTTGGTGGGCCAGCCAGTAACGGTGAGCATCCCTGGGAGCTCATGATCAAAGTTGCCCAAAGGTCATAGGAGGTGACATGCTTTTCATCTGCAGGCTCTGTACCCACATGGAGTGGGAAATTTAAGTGGGTCTGTTTTCCTATGACATGGGACAGTATGCCAAAAAAAAAAAGGAAGTAGAAATGGCAGCCATGTGATAGACCATATTAACAACAAATTCCTTTTACCTTGCATATATTATCTGCCTGCTTCACCTGCACTGTGATTTCTAATTCATTTCTACCAAAAGTCTTTTTCTTATGCTAATGAAGTTCTTCAAACAATTGTTACTAAAAACTCACTGAGGTGCTAGAGAAACGGCCCTTTCTTTTCCCAAAATGCTGAACAGCATTTCCTTCACTCCCTGACAGGCCTGAAATGACTGTGTTGTTCCACTGGTGGTTTTAAAGTCTGTTATTTCACTCTTCGTTGGGTCTAGAAGTCAGTATTTTACATAGTTAAAGATCAAGAACTATTAGTTTGGGGAATTAGATTTTTGAGAAAATCTTGACAGATAGCAAGGTTTTATATATAATTAACACCAACTAATCTACAATCAGAAGATTATGCAAAGTTATTTTGGGGAAATTAATGATATTTTAAGAAAAAATATAAATTTTTATTTTTACTCCCTCTGAAGTCTGAGATTTTTCATGAATTTGCAGATAAAGCAATACAAAACCAGTGTCAGCTTTAAATTAAAAATACCTGAATTCTTAATTTCGTATTCTGTAAAATGTCTGTAACCACTTGTAATGCTGATCTGTCTGTACCATCTCAAGAGTACATCCTGGTGAGAAACCAAATGAAAAAGCTAGTCTGTCTTTATTGAAGGAGGAGTTAATTTTCTATATTTGGGGAAAAAACAAGCTTGCTGCTTACATCTGCCATGCTACAGTAGCTCATACAACAGGATTTTCAAGCAAGGAGGGGAAAAGTAAGTGTGAGAGGAATTAAAATCTTGTGGTAAGGATACAAATGTAAAGTGCTGACTGTATGCAGCTGTCCCTTTACTTACCTGTATGATAAAAAAAGAGTTGTTAGTATTTCCTTCCAAAATAAGGACTGTGGTATAGTTCAATGCAGAGTTTTGCTGGCTAAAGTTCCTTCCAGGGCTAGACCTGTGGAGGACAGCTGCCCTGGAGGGTGGACATGGGTGGAAGAATCTCTGCCTTTCAAGATGTCTCCAGTGCCTGTCCCTGACTCTATGCCATCAGTGCTGTGCCCAGCCATGTGCAGGATTTGGCACTTGTCTTGCAGGTGACAACATCACTGGAACAAAGCACAAAGACATTTAGACTAGAATAGTTACTGCAACAGTGATGTCTATGGGATGAACATGTTCAAAGGCAGCCTCAAAAGGAATGTGACCATAGCACACTTCAAAATCTCTACAAACCTGAACTAACAGTTTGATGAAACAGAGTAGTTTCTTTCAGAATTGCTGGTGAAAGACAGGGTACAGACAGTAAGATCAAACCATTCAGATCCTCCCCACAAACAAACAGTCTGTAGTAGCAAAATTCATGGAGGAAGGCAGCATCAAAGATTTTGGACTCTGACCACTGTTCTTTAACAAATCACACTATCACACCAGCCATTTTAAGATTCATTTGATCTCAGCTCTCTGTCTGGTCCTACCACCAGAATTTTTTCTGCCTATCACAGGCAGAATAAGGAAAGGACACGGTCCTGTGATATAGTTGTGCAGTTCACAGTCTGAGTGTGCAAGTCAGACTATCCACAAAAGCCTAGAAAAAGAAGCAACGCTGAAATGCCTAAGACTGCACAGTCTTGCACCTGCAGGAGAAAGCAACCAGAGACTGCTTCTTTTAGATACCAGGGGAAGAAAAAATATTTAAAGAGGCAGGAACTTAGAGATTCATTTGTTCAGACTGATAGAAGCCATTAAATGTTTGCAAAACAGTTTTTCTCTGTAACATTGTGCTTAATGGGATCAAATTAGCTGAAAGATATGATTGTAGGGATGGAAACAGCAGGATTCTGTACCAGCTTCGAGTTTGCAGAGCTTTTTTTCTGCTTCTCCATAAAGGTAAGAGCTCTTCATATACAATTTCTGTGGCATCATAGATGTAGATTTTTAGTGAATAAAAGATGGCACAACTCTTTGCCCTTAAAATTTACTCGGGTTAGATGATGCGCAGGCACAGATGAGATATAGTTCCAAACTATTGCATTCTTCAGGGCTGGCACAGTTCTTGTAGTCTAGGACTTTTTTTAATTGACAGGTTGATACTGGTTCTAATAAATGAGCAGAAGTTACACAGCCCAAGTTCTGTTTTAAAGAGTTAAATGTTAATACTGGCTGTGAAAAAATAAAAAGCAGCCATGGAGAGAGCATTAATAAGACATTCACAGAAAGAACCAGATGAAGCTGTACTCAGACTTTCGTGGCTACAGTAGGGTTGTGAGACAGTTGTTAAAACTCAGTAAAACATGAAGTCTGTGAGTGACAAGACAAACACTCCAAGCCCTAAGAGTTAAAGCTATCCCCATCAGAAGGTGCACTGACGTACAGCCACATGCTGCAACGCAAATGAAATGGCTCTGATTCTTAGTCTTCGTATGTTGCATTTCTGAATTTGCTATATTAAATAGACTCCTGATATTCCTAGCATCACACCTCAACCTTACTGCAACAGAGAAACTGCAGAGGACATACAATTTCAAAACCACAACGTGATCTTGTGTAGTCAGTATATATTGTGGGCTTATACAGTGCTCAGCTCTTCCAAAAACTAATGTTTAGAGTTTTCCCAAGACCATATAACAAAGCTGGCAGAGCAGAATACGATTCAGGATCAACCACCTACCATATGGCACTTCTCCATCCTCTGCTGCCATTTGATGATGTTAAGTTAGTCACGTCTAGCAACACAAATAGGAGGAGTTGTTTATTATCCTCAGTGTTGTAATGATACTTCAGGCCACAGTGACAAGTAATTGAAACAACAGGGATCTTAAAGATTCAAAAACAGAGATCTTAAAATATACGGAAACCAGTGTACATAAGTGGAATGTATAACTAATAAATTGCCAGCTATCTGCAGTATAATATTGCAGCTCAAATTCAGACATTCCAGAGACTTCCACAGTGTCACTTGCTGCTCTTCAGAGTGTAAATCTTCATCAAGCTGAGGCTAAAATAATAGCAATAATAATAATAATAATTAGTTATTCACACATACATTTGCCTAAAGGAATTTCTACTTGTGAATGCCAGGCAGGTGAAGAGCAAATTTAACACCAAGGTGTGACAACAATCACATCCAATTAAGGACCTAGTGCTATGTGGTACTGAATATCTATGGCCTAAAGCTGATGAGGAGTTAATAAAGTAAATAGCAACCTTTATAAATATTGTTGACTTATTGTATTGTGTTGTGCTGGCCTGTAAATATGTTTTGCCATACTGAATACAGATTTAGAGATTAAAACCAAAACAAAGTGATTTGTCCATGGTTGTATTTACCCTAAACAGATGCCATGGAACCCTCTATTATAAACTCTCAGGAAGGAATGTTGTGCTCTTCAAAGTAAGTCTTTTGCCATCAGACCCATTGATGTGTATTTCTCTGTGTTCTTTATTAAATGAGATTGTATTTGATATTTTTCATTTGTTTTTATGATCTAATAATAACACTTTACCTGCTCATCACTCTATATTTTCTGCATCATTTTATCTAGTACTTTTGCTTTCAAGATGGTCTTAGAATTTATAGCACTATCCTATGTACTGTATGCATTTGGGACACATATTTTATGCAGCTGAGATATATCATACTTAACAGAAAGTTTTGCAAAACCATAGTCTCACATTGTAATGAGATACAGAGAGATTAAGGCTATTTTAGTACTTTGGCTACTGGATGGCAGATGAAGGGCAATATGATTAAATGCAAGATAAAACTGTGAGCTGAGAGATAAAACTAGATAAGCACATGAAGAATTCTTCTGTCAGAGGTTTTTCTTATTTGTCATGTAAATATTGCCTGAAAGCACTATTACTGAAATGAAAGTTTGTGATTTTGTAGTTAGTAATTCTCCGTTAGAGGTACTGTTTCATTTATCACTATGGGATTGTCTTTGGAAGACTAGGAAGTAAGAGAAAGCCATGTAATAGTAATCTCCCTTAACCCATGCTAACCTGGCTGTACTGTTTATTTCCAGTACCATGAGTGAGATCTCAGAAAGTTATCACAAGTGTTGCCAGTGTGGCTCTGCTACTAATTGGCATCTGACTCCAATAAAGTGCTCAAAAAAGATTATGAGCAAGGAGGAACCAAGAGTATGCTGAGCAGCAAGGTTTACTCAAACATCATTGTGGATTGTTTCTGCCACAAAGAGTGGAGGAGTGGAGAAGAAATGGGTGTAACACTCTGGCAACCTCAGCTGGCCTCTTTCAGGACCCAGTTCTACCAAGGGACGAGGTTTGCAGAGTTTTCCAGTGCCTCTTGCTGAAAGGCTGTGGGGGCTGCCTGCCTGCTGCTGCATCTTTGGAAGAAGACAGTGCTCACCATAAACTACTTGAGCAAACCGTATGCTCTGTACAACTTGCACAAATTATTGACCAAAGATTTTGAACAATGTATACATTTGTTCTAAAGCTATTTATGAACAGGAAAAAAACAAACCTCACAAAACCCTGTGATGGGTTGAATATGCTTTCTTCCTTCGGCATTAATGGATATCTGAAGAAGCTGGGTTGCATGACTCATTCAGTCAAGCTGTAGAGATAATCAAAGGGGGTGAGAAATGCTTCCAAAGTATCCCATTCTGCATTCTTCAAACTTCCCAAACTCCCAATAATTCAGTACAAAAGAATTAAGATGAAGTTTCCACCCTTGCAGGTCTTCTGTCTCCCTGGTAATTTTTGTACAGCAGAACTGAGACTAAATAATCTCCTGGAGCTCATATGGGAGCTTCACAGTTGCCCCCTTCTGTATGACATTTGTTACATGCGTTTCTAGGCCCTGGGCTGGATCTAAGTCCTCTGCATGTGACCTGTTCCCTGTCCCTTGCCACACTTTTTCCACAAGACCCTCCCTGTCACCTGGGAATGGAGACCTGCTGTGCAACCCCAGAGGTGTTGGTAATGAGCTGTCTGGCTGCTCTTGCTGAAGTTATGGGGTCCCTCATGGATATGTGACACCCAGGAGTAAAATGGAATTATCACTATAAAAAAAATCAGATCTTTTAATGTCTATAATTTGTTCCTGTGTTTGTGTGTTGCTGCATTGCACTAAGCTCCCTCTAAAAATAAAAAGCTACAATTCACAATAAGAGAGAGAGAGACAATAATGGTGGGAATCCCAGATTACTGAAAAGGAGAGGAAAAAAACAACACAAAATTGCTGCCTGAGATGATTAAAGACACTTCAAAATTTTATAGGGAACAGTCTGCAAAATTGCTACAGAAAATGGTGGGAGATAAGGCAGAAAAGGACTTGGTCATTAGAAAAATAATTTTGGGATGCATTTTTAAAAAAAAATTGTCATATGAAAATGTCCTCTCTGGTCTCAAAAAAACCAACAACAACCAGGGCCAAAGGAACATATAGATGATCAGTGTCCTAGGCTTCATTCACTCAGGCAATCAAGATAATTAGAAAGTATGGGAAAGATTGATTAATGGCCAAGACAGACATTGAATTGACCTTTTCTTTATTACTACAGCAGCACATTTAAATAGTTTCCATTTAGTAGGGTTTAAAATAGAAAAGTGAGCTGTTATAGGTATAGTAAATGTGTAACTAAGGATGCATGATCTAACACCCCTGTTCTTGCTTCCCACCTTTTCATCTCCACACCATCTCGTCTGAATAGAAATTAGTTTAATTTCTTGGATCCATGCTCCAACAGCAGTACTAGTTACTGTCCTAGAGACACAAATTTATTTAATAGCAGTAAAATAAATATAGCTTTAAATATTTTAAAATTGAAAATACAAAGGCCTAGGGGTCAGTGTTCCTTTATGAATTAGCATCAATCCTGTTATTCAAGGGAGTACAACCAGGGGAATTGAAAGAGATTCCTCACTGAGCTCTGGGCTCAGTGATGAATGAGGGAAATTTTCCAGGGCTTCTTGGTGTGTCCATAGCTGGGTAACCTTTGATGGTCCATCTTCACGTCAGAGTTTTTGGCTCAATGACCCACAGCGGGGACCAATGGAGCTGCCACAGCACCAGTGTCAGCAGTGACAGTGGCAGAAGAAAGAGCAGACAGAAATCTCAAGGGAAGAAACTTTGCTAAGGCATCTTTAGCAATACTACCCATTCTCCTGGGTGTGAAGAGAGAGCCATCAAGCTGGCTACAGGGCAGGAACTGTCTGTGGAGACTGAATAATTGCATAGCACACCGTGCGGGAGAGGCTTGCAAGTATTTGTGACACCCATAAAAAGAGATTCTGAGCCAAAAGGTGTGACTGGCAATGCTTATCTGAGAGGGGCTGAAAATATAACCTGGCTCACAACTCATAGGGGCTGGCCAACTTGTGCCACAAGGCCAATGGTGTGGAGGACACCTAAGCAGATTTCAGGTCATAGCGATGCTGTCCCAATCATGCAGGGAAGCCACGGCTCAGGTGTGTCCAGGGAATATCCCCCTTTGGAGAAGGGTTTAATTTACCTTTTTGTACAAACACCTGCCACTCTAATGAAGAATATGGTGAGGTTGGCTATGTGAGGTGACTCTAATAACAAATCTATATGAGAAGCAGAGGAAGGTACAGACACTTCTCAACAGCAGATAGTACTAGTGAATGATGCTAGATTTTGCCTGGAGGCAACCCATGGCAGCAGTGTTGTCAGATCTCACACAAAACCAGTACACTGTATATCCTGCTTTCAATAAGGGCTGGACCACAAGTGGTGTGGGTCTGAGCACCACCAAGTCTGCTGTGGAAGGCTCAGTTTCCCACTAAGGTCCAGTGATACCCCATAAAGAGTCACAGCGTTTTCTCAGCTGCTGAACAGCATGAACAGCTCAAGGCTGTTTGTTGAACAGTCCTCTTCCTCACAGGCAGGTCTGCAGGGAAAAGAGAAGGAAGTTAATTAGTAAAACTGGAAGGCATTTAGAAAAAAAAAAAGTATTTAATAAAAAATCCACATCAGCCTCTGTGGCATAATGCAGGTGAAATCAGTGGATTTCTACAGAGAGCTTTTTGCAGAAGTTTACAAAACCTACAGGGAAATTATGACATTAAGCAACGTTTACAACTACAGAATGATGTTTGAAGCAAAAGGTATTGTGTGTTGTTCATTTGCAGTAGTCAGTTCTGCTCCCCCAACCTAGAGTGTTAGCCTTTCAATTTTGTTGAAAGACGTTGACATATTGTATGAAAAGTTTTCTTTTGTGAGTTATCTCTATTAAGCAGAAATAATCTTGATCTCCAGCATTGGATCAGACATTCAGCTCATGTAAATCAGCAGAACTCCTCTGGTGTCAATAAAACCACCTTGATTTACACTAGCAGGAGATCTGAGCCATGTATCACTCAGAAAAATTGAGGTGTATGTTTATTCATTGTTTCAAAGGTAGAGGCTTGATCTGCTCTGCTGAGACACAGCCTTGCTGTGTCAGACAGCTCCACTGTGGTCCCTGCAGGCTCAGGGGGACCCGGGCTTGCTTACAGCATGTATTTTGCAGGATCAGCTCCTCACAGAATAGAAGTTAAGTCCAGCACTTCCCAAGGAATGCCTCTTTACCCTAGCCCATCAAAAACACACTTGCAATATCAATTAATTGGTTCTGGGATATACTCCAATGCAAATGGACAGATCCAAAGCCCTCTATTTTACTGGCTTCAAAGGGCACCAGCTTAGTCTCAAGGGTGTCACTTTTGAGACTGGTGCTGGTGCTTTATATGGATCTAGGTCACATTTCATCTGTGACCAAACACAGGAGCTGTGATCCTGCACTGGTCTCAAAATGAGTGTAGGGCAACGTGGAACCTTTTTTAACCCCACTGCTCCATGTGCTGCAGCACAATTATGAGAGTGGAATGGGGCTACTTCAGTGTGTGGTGGTGCTGATGCTTATTTTCATTTGCCAGACTGAACTCAAGCTTCATAGCCCCGTTCCTATAACACTGGCAGACTCCAGAGATGGTCTTATTGAGAATGTTGCTCTAATTTAAGTAAATCTATTTTTAAAAAGACTAATAAGGAAATGTGTGCCTCATAATAAGAAAAAGTACGTGCATTTTAAACAAGATGGCAACAAACAATGATTTTGGAGACTACAGAAGTGTCATGGGATTTGGTTTGGTGTTTATGCTGCACTAAAAACTATAGAACTCATGGTTCAATGCGGGGAGAGGCAGAGTACTTCTGCCTAGTGCTGAGCACTTCCATTCTCATTGACTTCACTGGAGGAAACAGAGGGAGCTCCATTCATTGGGAGGTGACTGCAAGGTCTGACATTTGAATCATATTAATAAAATAGTTTCCCTTGGTAGGATATGCATTCCCCCTCCCCCTAAGTTTCAAATAATACTACACCTTAAAGTAGGAGCAAACATTTTACTTATGGCTGGAATGCATTTATTGGTAATTTTCACATAAATCAACTTATATGAAAATGTATTCCTAATCGAAGCCTTCTCTATAGTGATAAAATGTTTCTGCTTCTGTGCTAGAAAATAGCTTATTATGCAAACAGCATTGCTAGTGTTACATTATGCATGGGAGTCACCTGGAGAACATCACAAAAGCTTCAACCAAAAGGAAAAAAAAAAAGGGAGAAAATCGGGTGTTCCATTTACTGCACCACTTGCCTATTATAATTAGCTGTAAATGAGCTGATATCTGTACTTTGAAATGTATTTCATATATGCCTTGGTAACGCTGTACAAATAAGAAAAGCAGAACAGAATGGAATAATATGAAACTCACCAAGGAATGGTCTTGCAAAATGTCACCCCAATTAAAAAGTGAAAGCCAGTTGCCATTTTAAAACTGGTTAGTTGTATTACTTTGAGAATACCTTGGTTATATTTATATACTACTTGATTTAATTCAGGATGCTGCAAGTTCCCACTGGACTGCTGTTATTATTATGACTGACATTGTTGAGAAGTTTGATTAAATAAGGTCTGCTCAGTCTAAACAACATATTGCCTTGATTTTTTTTGTTTGTTTTTGTTTCTTGTTTTAAATAATACAGAAAAGAAGAATTAGTCCCAGCACAAACATTCAAGGCCTAGTGTCTCATATGGCCTTACTTTTTGAGGGATGAGAGAGTGGTTTTAAAGAAAAGTGTGAGGATCACTGTGAAAAGGATAAGTCCTCTGGAGACAGGGAATTCTTAAGATTGTTCCTGTGGCACATATTTTGGGAAATTCTGGAGAAACATCACATATCAAAGCAGCTCTTGGCCAGAGTAAGCCTACAGCTGGGGTTATTCAACAAGGTCTCCCTGATTTTGTAGTCCGTGGGTTGGTAATCAAGTAATTAAAATTGATAAATAATTAATTAATAAATCTGAGTCTTTCCCAAACCGCTCACTTTTGGGACTGTGTATGACTCCATGCACCAGACCTACCTTGGCCACTGTCTTTATGCCTACAATGTCATTACATCTCTTAAACTCTCACTGGAGGGATTATTTTGGTTGCAGTCTTCTTACAGGTGCCAGCTGTTTCCATTGTCTTCTCTGTATCAGCTGGTAAGCAGTGGGCTCTTGACTTCTCTGGTGTTCTTGACTGTGTCTATAATCTAGATGAATAACTAGTATTTCCCTGAAGCACTTGGTTCAGAAAACATTTGGCTAAGCTGGAGCTATCTCTTTTAAAAGGTGTATTCATTCAATCAGCATCTGCAGCAAAGGCAGGACAAACATAAGCAGGGCTTCACTGCCCTTTACAATCTTTTGGTTTTGCCAGTCAGCCAAGAGACAAAGTTAGCCCAGAGGAAAAAAAAGATGACACTGAAGTGAGGAAGGGAGAAGATGTAAACCAAAAGGTGCCTGGTGTTACACCTCTATGGATTGCCATCAGCAGACACATCCCTCAGCAAGGGTACAGGGCTTTGCAGCACCCTGCCACATGCAGCAGGTCTGCTGTTAGCATCTACCAGATCACCCAGTCCAAGGCAGCCTAAAACCTTGTGCAAACTTCTTTTTCAATCACTGGCTTGCAGAAATGGTGTTCCCAAGGCAGTCATTTGCCTGGGTTTGGCCTAGGTTTGGCCACGATGGACTAAAACTACAAGTTCCTGTTTCTTCTAGTCCAGTCAAAAGTGCTGTGTCTCTTCACGTGTCTGGCAGGTGTGTCTGTAAGTTCACCTGATCTGAAGGAAGCAAAAAGTTAAATGCCAAATGATACATCACAACACCAAAAAATCTTTGTCTTCACTTTCTCAGGAAGTTTTATCTCATACCCTGGAAAAATGAAAAGTCCTTTAACATGCAATAGGCACAGTTCATCTTTACTAGAAATTAACAAAAATAGGTTTGAGGCAAACTAGAGAGTCAGAGACAGTTTAGTGGAATGACCTTTCCTTTTGCTAAAGCTGTGGCATCATCGTAATTGCTTGTTCCTTGAGAGAGGCAGTAGCTAGGCTGGAAAAGGTAGAGTTACTGCATCCCTGCACCCTTCAATGCTACAGGCTGTTTGCCCCACTGCAAGCCTTCAGGTCTGGCATGAAGACCAGTGAGATCACACTTCATATGATCCAAGCTAATTTTCCTGCTCTTTATTGGCATGCAAATGCCATGAGAGAATGTGTTTTAAGACTAGTAATTTTTCCATTTTGCTAGGTAAAAAGACAGGTGTGAAAAGGAAGAGTCTAGTATTGATGTGACATGCGGTGAGGAAAAAACCCCAATTGCCAGGCAGTGAGGGGTAGGCTTGAGGACTGGTGGAGTCCTATGAGAACTTTCCAGGGAAGCTGACTGAGATTTTAGAATGGTGGCTGGGAGACAGATAGGAGCAGGAGTTAAGGTGCAGAGGTGAAGAAAGGTGGAAAGAAGCCTGTGGGTCCATGAAGTAAGGTGTCATTTCAGGTTGCTAGACAAGAGAGAGCAGTGCTGCTTCAGACACAAAGCTGGGCTGACAGCCTAATAGCTTGCTACAGTCAAACTGCAGAGTGGGATTATTATGGCTTTGGATAAGAGCTATTAACTATTGTTGAGGTGATTGATCACTTTTATCATTTTGTTATGGAAGGAGTTTCACAATCAGAGCTAATCATGGGGCATTACAGTGCCCCTGTCTGCTTAAATGCTGAAATCCAGAGATAGATTGTGAGATGATTACAAAAATTGCAAGACTGTAATTTCCATATTGAACACGGACTGGGCAAAAATCATAACAACACATGTATTGCTGAGACACGCCATGTAGAGGAAAACACTTGTGAAGTTTGCTTTCAGCCTCTGGAGAGGGAAACAAACAAGTTTGCTCCCTGTTCTGTTTAGCTTTTCTGGCACACAAAGTCTCTATGGTTTAAAGACTGGGCTGCTGTACATCTACTGTTGGCATGTGTATGTCTAAGTTCTCTGGTACTGACTTTTGCTACTGCCTGGAAGATTTACTGAGGTTTCATCAGGGAAAACTTGAAGAGAGGTTTCCTTCTATATGTGTTTAAAGCAAGGAGAAATAAAAATGCATCTCTTGTAGAGGAATAGAGAATCAGATTGAGAATCAGATTTAAACTCAGTGTTGCTTGGCCAAAGAAATGTACTCAGGTTCTCCAGAGAAGCAAGATTCTCTCAGTTGTCTGTAGAAGGCCTCATCAACTTCCCCATCCTGATCAGGTGGCCTGTAATAAACTTCCACAATAGTATCTCTCATACTTGGTAAGGTGTTGGTAAGGCCTTTTATGACACTTTCATCTGAGAAACAGAAGGCTCTATTTGATGGAAAAATAAAAATCTGTATTCATTAAAAATTATGCAGGTTCTGAGAAAGCCAGTTGGACAAAGACACATAAGATCTAGGTGAATGCAGCACGCAGATCTGATTGGAAACAGAAGGACTTCCAGCCCATGAGACACTCTCCAGTAACACATGGCTGAACCTACATTAAGATTTGAGATGCCCAGAACATACCAAATAAATTTATATCTATACCTTGATGTTGTCCCCGGTGATGAATGAGAGCAAAGAGAATATCTGTTAATTATACAATTGGCATCAAAAAACTGGCATTAAGGAAGTAGATCTTTCAGTGATTTTCAAGGCTCATTTTCTCTTCTTGGACACATCATGAAGAACAACCTACAAAAATAATGAGATTCCACCATAAACAATGTAATGTTCAGCTCCTGTTGGAAGGTGCACGCTCAGCTTGACCTTGCATAAAATGTGCATATAATAGTAAACATAATACAAATAAGAAGCAAGAGACTGTCTGAGGACTGGACAGAATGGAAAAATACGAATGCCACTGACCTGGCAAGTCAAACTTGGATAGAATTGTACAAATAATAAGCAGTGCAATAAGGTCAATATTTGCAGAATCTGATTTTGTGTAACAGGTCTGGTTCTACTTTGAAAACATCACCTTCATAATCTATGAATGGAAACATCTGTAAAGATGTAAGCTTTGGAGACTCTTCTTG
The DNA here is from genome assembly GCA_013399015.1 of Galbula dea. NCBI lineage: Eukaryota > Metazoa > Chordata > Aves > Piciformes > Galbulidae > Galbula > Galbula dea. Next base: position 654,320 of record VWZX01008009.1, read on the forward strand.
GATTGGTGGTTTTCAGCACAAGTCCATGTACATGAAGTGCCCAAAAGACACATAAGTGTGTTTGTTCTCCTTTGACATGTATGACCACTGGCCAAAATTTAACCCATCAATTGACAGGTCATAAACCATTTGTCTGTCACTGATGTAAAAGAGATTCTATTCATAGACATTATACCAATGGGTAGAATGACACATGCATAAGATGAATTTGGAGACGTATTATTAGACTAAATATATCTGCCTTGGGAGGAGATGATTTTACAGGGAATGGAGAGCCAGTGTCAGCTGCTATGCCTGGATTTCAGACTGCTTTCTGAACAGAGGAAAACAACAACTCTAAAGTCTTTGAACGTGCATACTAGCTAGATTAGATTTGTACCGATATCTTTTGTTTCCATTCCTTGCTTAGTTTAATATGCATGGCTATATATGGAGAAAATGTGTCCCTGTTCTGGCATAGCAAAGATAACCTTGAAGAGTATAAACGAATGTACGTATTGATGGAGCAATTTGTGTTTTTATTGATTTCTTGCTGTGTCTCTCTGAATTCCTAGTATGTAGAATAGGCTGTAACTATTTTGTTATGAAGAATGTTACAGAATATATTTTCCCACACTAATTCTTGAGGGACATGGACAATTTATATATAAAAATATGAAAGAAAGCAGATGGTATATATTGATTATTATTATTTATTGCTATAAGTAGGATTTAGGGCTCCAGCTAGAGATACAAAACTCGAGATCAAAAAAGGGTGGCATATATTCTGTACAGGAAGACAGAGCTGCCAAGATGAACTACCAAGAGTTTAAGGCTAAAGTACATAGCTTTTGCCAGTGTGGAGAAAGATGAAGGTGAAAGGGTAATGCAGTGAAGTGTTCATAGAGCAATGATTAATGCTGTCAAAATGTAAATGGGTGACTAGAAAAGGAAAAGCAGGGCTCCTTTTCCTCTGCACTGGGAGACTGGCTTTTGCTGTGGATGTTTTTCCAAACAGGTGAACTGGGGCAGGGTGTCACTGGCATGCATGGCACTGGGCTGAGATAAGGATGTCAGACAGATCCTGAGGCAGGTACCACTCCAGGCTCTGAGCCTGCACATGCCTCTGGACCTCAGATCCTATGTTTTCTCTGAAATCAGTTATCTTCTGCATGCATACAACAGTCTGTAAATTAGAGATGTATCTTGAATCTCTAGTGGTTAGTAGCATTAAACTGGAGACCATGGATGTCGGTATGGGTATCTTGGTTGGATTTTCTTCTGTTCATCTGTGTTTTACACATTCCTCCTGTTCTAGGCAGAGAAACAAAGAAAAGAAATCTTTTGAGTACTAGCTCCTGTGCAGTCTTGCTGGGCTTTGAGAGCAGACAATGCAGGCTCCCAAGTGCTGTTTAAGGCAGCTCTATCCCAAATTTGAACCAAGCCTCTATTCAACTTAAGGAGAGGAAACTGCACCTTTCTTGTCGCTTGTTCATGAACAAGGACACGAGCAGTGTGTCTGTGTGTCTGTCCAGACACATTGCGACACAGAAATTAGTTACGTTAGAGATACCACACTGGGAAGAAGGCACCTTTATTTGGCTCAATATTTGCTTTATGGAAGTGGCAAGAAGAAAATGCATAAGAAAGTACAAAAATAACAGTGCACACGTAACATGATACTTCCTTTCAGATACTGAAGGAGTTTCTAAGGTAGAGGTTGCCTTTGAACCTATGTTTAATAAGCACTGATGGCACCATCCTCCCTCAATTTGTCTAACCTCTTCTGAGTTTATTTAGGCTTTTGGCCTTTTTAACATCCTCTGGTATAAAACAACACAATATAATTATACTTTGTGAGAAAAAATAATTCCTTTGATTCCTTTGTAGATCTGGGCCTCTTAATTCTTAATGGGCATATGTGGCAATTATTAAGGTTTTTAAATGGAAATGAAAGTCATGAAGCTGCTGACATAGATCCTGTGTGTGAGGCTGAACAGTGAAACGTGGCAGCGGGCAATGCCAAAGACCTGAGAAAGTAAAGGTTGAGACTGACAAAACAGAACAGTAGTACTATACTAGACCATGCTAGATTTGCAGGTTTCCAAGAAACTGAGAGAATAATTACATGAAAACATGAGACTGTCAGAACAATGATTAATCAATTGCATGATATATATTATCAAATAAGTTGTGGGTCATCATGCAAGTAATTTTGCATGATGAATGCCTGTAAATGAAGGCTGGTTTAGCATATTTCCTATCCATTCATCTCCTTACTAAGACTTGAACTGCGCACTCTTCAAAATCTGTGTATAACATGGATTTGTACCATTGTGTGGTGCTAGAATATGTTCCTCTTTGTTCTCAGCCCTTTGCTATTGTTTCTTACCATATGCTGCTTTCTCAAGAGGAATACAGGACCTTATTTTTGGAAAAGTGACAATCTAAATCTAGGCTAGCTTTTAATTCATGCATTAATAGAGAAATATGCAGATTTAACAAAAATGACATGTGCAATTTCTATGCTTAGATGAGCTCTGAGGCCCCAGACAGGTCGAGGTGGTTCACTCCTGAAGGCCACAGACAAACCCTGTAGTTTTTATAGCAATCTGATGAGCAAATCATAACAGCAGATCCTCGCAGGAGGGCAGAGACTCTGCTGGCCTCCTCTGAGCAAGTGCCATGGGGACCTCTTCTCAGACCCAGCACTTCTTTTGCCAGCTTGCTTGATCTTTAAAATTGTTCTGTTGTCTAAGAAATCTGTTACTGTTTGAAGACCGCTAATTTCCTTGATCCCCTTCCTTCTCGCTTTGTGGCGTGCAGGGGTGGCATCAGTCTCACAGATTGAGAGTTTCTGCTTTTTCCAGTGCCAGGCAGGACCCTGGGTCTGCCTACTCTGACTCTTCCTACCACCACACCATGGAGCCCACCTCTGTACTTTGAGCACTTCAGAAAGGCAGATTTTTCTTCACAGTATTTCTGTGGAGAGGCGAATGGGCCCACAATCCACTTGATTTTATGGAAGAGCCTTATTTTTGGTATTCTGTTTTGAGATACAGCTTGTGGCTCTTGACCCAAAGGAGAGACAGGACACCTGCCTGGTATACCACCAAAATGGGACTACCGAGAGCTGGACTAAATGATTCCTTGTCTCCAGCCACATTGCCTCAGCTGGAACAGTCTTTGCAGCCCTACTGCATCTGCTCACTTCTTGCACCTGCCTGGGCTGATGACCTCAGCTGAGCTGGCATCCAAAGACATCTTCCTTAAGGTTTCACACACAGAATCACAGAATGTTAGGAGTTGGAAGGGACCTCGAAAGATCATCTAGTCCAACCCCCCTGCCATCAACCTACCTTTGGGCCGACTCCGTCCTGAAGCTCTGAAAGCTGGTACCCCATGGTCAAGGCACTTTTTGAAAAATGTTGTCTTAAGTCTGAACCTATTGTCTTTCAAAATGCCATTTCTTCATTAACACTGCTGCTAAAGGGAGAAGAGAGGCAATGCTAGGGAGCTAGGGACAATGTAGAGCTGACCATAGGGCTGTTGTCTTTAGAGAGAGCTGTGCACAGGTTCCTGTTTCTGTGGAAAATGCCAGTGGAATTTTGTTTCTGCAGAAGGCACAGAACCTCAAATTTCTTGTGGAGCAAGACAGCCAAATGTTTTGTTTGTCATGTTTTGTTTTGTTTGTCAAATGTTTTCTTCGGTATGACTGACATTTACAATTTTATGTTTAATTTAAAATTTCTCAAATAAATAACTTGAGGGTAGAATCAAATTATTCTAAACCAAATATGTTGCAACAGATGTTACAACTTTTTGAAAATGCTTTATTAACTGAAACAAAATGTTATTGAAAGTATTCCTGTGAGACCTTTCAGTGTCGAGTTATGGAATTTTTTCTAATTGAAACATTTTGTGACAGATTTTAAGCACATTCTATATTTGTTTTTCATGTCTTTTTTTTAGCATTTCAAATGCACTTTTATAATTTCAAAGCCAATAAAAAATACAATAATAAAGGCAAAAGAAACTCTTTCTGAGACTGAGAATATTTAGCAATAAAGGACAGTGCAAACCCAGGAAGTATTTTTAAAATGACCTATACACCCCTACTGTTTCACCCTGAACAGTAATTGCTTTTGTAAGCTACCATCCTTATTTTATAAAACGTTCAGATGTTACAGTGCTTTCATTAATTAATGTTGACAATATTGTTAAAAAAACCTTCAGAAGAGCACACAGGGAGGAAACTTCTTGAGGAAGTTTCAAGTCTCATGGACCATTTGTACTGTTCACTTTTAATGGTAGAAGACAGTTTCCTGTTTTTATATGTCTTTCTTTGGAAGTAAGAGAATGGCTTGGTGACAAAGGAGGACTCAAAATACATCAGTGTTACAAAGGCAGAAATACAAAGCAGTAATTTGAGGATCTTGAGAGCATTGTGCAGACTATTAAACTAATGGAACAGCTGTTGCTGACAGAGGGGCAAGGTTTTCAGGGCTTTGGGAAACTCTTGTTATTGCTTGCTGAGTTTGGTAGTATTGTTGCAGATGTTGGAAATTTGGACACTAACTGTTCAGCAACTAAATGGAGTATTTTTTGTGAAAACAACTGAAGATGGGGGGGATGTATTATCCAACGGGATGATGCCAAAAACCAGTTAATGTCTCTAATGACCATTAGGACAGGAGCCACAGTACCACAGCCTTCCTTTTCACACACAGTTTTTCTGAAGAGGTATGAGGTAGATAGTGTAACCACCTGTCTAAAATTCATTTGCACAAAGGCAAATCTATGTTGTGTTCTGTCTCTGAGAACTGAGAAAGTCACATGAAAATTTCTTTGGCAAGCAAAATGCAAGTTTCTTTTAAATCTAACTTCTAAATTAAATTGTGCTGGATTATGTTTGGATTATATTTGCGCTCACCTTTGGGAATGATGCTTGAACTCAAAATATTTGCTTGTCAGGTCCATATTAGGCAGACTACTGTCACTGTCTTTATTATAGTCATGCAAATGTGGACATTTACTGTAGTTGGAAGAGTTACTTCTTGCAACATACTTGGAGGTCAGGCATTGCTATCTGGAAATAGAATCATAGAATAGAATCATAGAATCATTACGGTTGGAAAGGACCCTCAAGATCATTGAGTCCAACTGATAGCACTACACTACTCTTATCTCTAAATCATCCCTTGAAGAACCGCATTTATCTGCTGCTTAAAAACCTCCAGGGATGGTGACTCCACCACCTCCCTAGGCAGCTTATTCCAATACTTCACCACTCTTTCAGTGAAGAAATAGTTCACAATATTCCTTATTTAAGACCTTCTTTGGGTGGCTTTGTGACCGTTGGAGCAGCTCTAGGTCATTCCCTTCCACTCCTCTGTGCCCACGTGGTGAATGTGTTCTGGTCTTACCAGCATGAAGAGCAAACCCATTACACAGGAATATGCATCTACCAAGGGATGCTCATCCAGGGGAAGTGAGGAAACACACTCAAAGGGTGGCGACGAGAATGATTAGATTAGACTTAGAACATTAGTTTTCCCACAGTGTCACCACCACGCTACAATTGCCTGCGCGGGGGAAGCCCTGCCGTGTGGAAATGGGTGATGTTTTTTGACAGCACCCCTAGAGGGCACCCTCCGACTCCTTTTGGATTAGGTAGCGCCGGGCCCGCAGCCCCAGCAGAGTCAGCATCCGTCAGCACCCTCGCCTCTCCACCTAAACACACAAAATATCTGGTACACCTATTTTAAGACACTGATTTTGACAGATCTTGCATATGCAAGTTATCTGACCACAGACCAGGCTTGCTACTGACAGCTACTAACACAAATATCTGACTTTCCAGAAAAAAAGCGGTAAGGTGTATATAAAAGTTTTGGAGTTTTCTTGTTGTTATTGTTTGTTTGATAGTTTTGTGTGTGTTTCTTGTTTGTTTGACTGTTTGGTTGTTTTTTTATTAAGGAGTATTTTTTTATTAATATGCAAAGCTCTTGAAACAGTTGGAGGATCACTACTGCAATGACTGTACACAGGGAAACATGTCTTACCTGCATTTGCTGCTCTTAATTTCAACAAGTAACCAGCAACAAAGAAAGAAGAAAAGTTAGTCAGAGTCTCATGTGAGTCTCACGCCCATGGTGGGACTCAGGAATTATTTGACATGCTTCCTTCTGCTCTTCTTTCCCTTGTGCCTTAAGTAGAACTAGTTGAAAATAATTTCCTATGCTTTCAGTAGTTTTGAGCACTGCTGAAAATGCATGTGCTGAGTGCCCTTACCTATTACTTCAAATGAAAGGAGCTGAAATAAAGTGGCTGCAATAAAGCATCTTATGATCTTATGAAAAGCACAAATTTCTGAATTAACATGCTGAATGAGACAACAGATTTCACACTGGATTTTTTTTTCATGATTCTCTGTAGTGGACAATTTTGGACAATGAAGATATAAGCAGGATGTTCTGTACTTTCCAGTACCAATACTTTTTAAAAGCATCAATACCTTTGGGATGGGTCACACTGAAAAGTTGTCCTGCTTTTCAGCTAATGGAGTACAGAGTTTCTCTCAAATAAGTATGGATGCTCCTGTCCTAATGGTCAATAAAGTACTGTTCTGGATTTCTTAAAATAAAAGAATATAAAGAAAAAGCCAGTAGCTTTAATTTATTCAGAGTACAAACAATGGAGTAAACACTTGTAAATGTTTGAGATGTGTCAATGTTTTCCTGAATCTCTCAGTTATGGTTTTCCAGGGCACAGCTTGCATTTGTTTGCAGACACTGGCAGGACAGACAGCACGATCTATTGAGCTGAAGGCACAGGATGCTTCAGCAGATTCCAGGGAATTGCTCTTGCTGTTTATTCCAAAAATAAGCACATCTCCTCCTAATAAATGTTGTATGCAAATATGGCTCAGTCATTTTTACATGAGGTTCTAATTAATTCATTTAAAGTTGTACATTTTAGAGTGTATGGAAATTTGCATATATAATTCAGCAAAGGCAGGAGCAATCTTTTATTCTCATCACTTCTGCCATTTTAATCGATGATTTATGTCTCATTCTTACATTTATTATCTCTCCCTCAGAATGGTAAGGCAGATTATTATGCATTGATATTTCTATACATTTATAAAGCTCATTAAGACTCTTTGACAGAAGGATGGTCAAAGTACAGTAACAGAGGGCAGGCATTTGAGGGCTTGTGTTTTACCTTCTCAGCTGGCTGGTTGTGCTCATTTGATAAACACCTTCCCTGTGTCACTGCTGGTCCATCTGTACAATAGAGATAGCACTGCCTGAACCCAAAGGTGTGACTAATTGGAGTTTTTAAAGCTTTTTGGGCTCCCTGTCTGGAAGATACTGTATAAATATTCTTCTGGTCACAAAGAAAATTAATGAAGTGTAGTCCTATGTAACAGGATATTATCCATTATTTCTAGTTTTCGTTTGTGTTTAAAAGTGGCTGCAGAAATGGTATCCTTTCCTTCCAGAGACTACGCCTTGTAGGTATTCACAGTCACATACTCACTGACTTTTTGACAAAAATACAGCTTTTACTGCTATTTCCTTCTTCTGACTTAGTTGGCTTTCCAGATCTGAGGGACTAAACTGGATTTTATTACCTCCTAGGCACCATCAACAGAATAGTTTATGTAGTCTCAAAGGCAGTCAATCACTGCTCTGTGAATCCTTGGAGGGCAGTTGAGATACAAAGATGATTGGGAAAGGCTGAATTGTAAGAAACAGAATTACAGCAGAGTAATTTTAAAGGCTTGATTTAACCTACAAACCTTTACAGCTGGCATGAACGTGTGAGTAGAAAGAAATCAGCTGGGATCTCAGATCCCATTTTGAGTCTGACCCCGGTCTCTGTATTTAGAAGAGTTATCTGTGATGAGAGAAAACGACGAGGAATTTTTCAAAAGTATAATTTCAGTACAATTTCATAATTGGAAATATGGCCCTGCAAGTGTCTCAGAGTTTGAGATTTGCCTGTGTGGTTTTTGCCAATGCCTACCAGGTAACACACACTGTCTGAGACAAATCCTGAGCTTAACCCTCCTTGTCCCAAAGGCTGCCAGGACAAGACACCCAGAGCACTCCCTTTTCCCTCTGCTGCCTCACCAGGTCCTATGGGAAAGTCCTTGTGGCACATTCTAGCAACTTCACCTTCAAAACCAACCACTTGTTCTAGATACAGGCTTCCTACAGACACAAGGATCTCTGCTACACCTCTAATTTCAGGTTTGGAACCTCTGTCCATAAGAGCAGGCTGCTGACATTGATAGTCCACAGCCAGAACAACCCCATCTCTCTTCACCCTTCACTCCTCAGTCAGCAAATACACCACGGCCTCTTTCTAACTAGCAAATGCTCTACCAGAGGAACCTTCCCCAGCACTTATCAGGGTTTCCTCAATCTGTAATTAAATAAACAGCACTGCAAATCTGAATTAATAGTAAACATAGCAAACATAAACCTGAAGGAAAAATTATGCTGGAGGGATGGATATCTTCTGAAGAGAATATACTAAAAGACTTAGAGGAATATTAAACACAGAAAATAGATCAGGGAAAGCAAAAGAGTACACAAGGGTGACCATTGAATGGGTTTCTTGGGAAGCCCTAATCTTCTTTTCATTTGCTCTACAAGTGGCACTTCTTCATGTTCTGTAAACAGATTTTTGCTCTCCCTGCTATAGAATCATAGAATGGTTTGTATTGGAAGGGGCTGTTAAAGGTCATCTACTCCTACACCGTGCAGTGAGTGGAGACATCTTTGACTAAATCAGGGTGCTCAGAATCCCATCCAACCTGTCCTTGAATGTTTCCAGGGAGCTTCTACCACCTCTCTGGCAACCTGTTGCAGTGTTTCACCACCTTCATTGAAAAAAAAAGTCTTCCTTCTGTCTACTCTGAATCTACCTTCTTCTAGTTCAAAACCATTACCCTTTGTCCTGTAAGATGACAATCCCACAACTCGATCATAGATTCATAGAATGGTTTGTGTTGGACCTTTAAGAGACCTTAAAGATCATCTAGTTCTGACACTAGCAGTTAACATTGCTGTTGTCTTTCTTTTATAGCACCCACTATCATATAGATACCTTCAAAGATGTGTTCCATGACAGAGGCAGGTTTGTACCAAGATGAGCAATTTTAGTTAGTGCAGTGAGAGCAGTGTGGCATCTGATCCCCCTTGTAGGGTGGTCCCGCTGCCCTCTGCTATCCCACGGGAGGCTGAAGACCCCATCATAGGCCTTCTTAGTTTGAGGAGAACCTTCTGAGAATAAGACCTAATTAGTGCTGTGAAGCTAGGAGTCTAAAGGATGAATAGTGCCAGACCTGAGCATGGACAGTGAGGTGATTGTGTGGAGGATTGCTGGGTGCTCAGTTCTTACACTGCAGGTTCTTCTCTCAACTGGGACTTTTGGCTACAAATCTAACAGTTCATAGCACTCTTCTTTTTGGGTATGTTCCCTAGTGCCAGAAAGTTTCTTCAGAGCAAATTCTGAAATTTTCTTAAATGGCAGATTTAGACTATGAAAAGTGCAAAGTAGTTTCTGCTTCTGTTTCAGATGACAACAAATAGACACATTTTCAATTAGGTGCCCATGTTCAGAGTTTTTAATTGCATGATATTTGGTGTCACTGAAAAGTTAACCTGGAGCAGCATGTTCTACATTTCTGCTCCCTTGGCTGCTTTTACTGAGCAGAGTTAGTTGCCTGGTGCACAAACCTCTCCAGCCCTTTGAACATTTCATAGAAATCTACCCTTCTGGAAGGTCTGATTTGTTTGCCAGTATCTGCACAGGCCCTAGTGATTTATTTCTTGGTAGTAAGTACCACTCATTCATTGAACTTCAGAGTTTTCCTGTGTGGTTTTAAAAGTAATTCAGGCAGAGGTAAGAGCTGCAGGCCCCATGGGCTGTAGCCAGCATTTGTTTCACATAAATCATAGCTTGCTTTAGGTTACGTTTTCTTTGGAATGGAAAGCTAATTTGTTTAGTTAGTTGGTCTGAAGGCATAAAATTAGATCATATTGTCACTGGTAATAAAAACAAGCTCACAGGCTGCTCAAGACATCAGTAAAGGTAACTGGTCAAATGACTTCATCCAGCCATAACTCTAAACGTAGATGTCTGATAAGTTACTCAAAGCTTCACCTTTCATGAGGTATCAGTTCGTACATCACTCTTGACATGAAAAAGGCCTCATTCCCACAGCTTAGTACCAGGAGGTTTTGGGTTTGGTTGTTTTTACTCTCAAAAATGGCATCTGTGCACAAGAAAGTCTTGGACATGTTATACCAGCAACTAATATCTTATGGAATCAGACCCTAGGGATAATTCTTGTGGGATATTTGAGTTTATTTTGTAATTGTACTACTCATTCACTGAAGTAATACCTTTCAAATCAAACCTAAATATTAAATCCAAGCAAAAGAAACATTCATGCTTCCAGCTTCTAATAGTAGGATGAAACAAGCTAAATTATTCCGTAAAATTATTTATGGACAAGGGGTTTCTTGGTAGCCTCTGTCATCATTGGATCTCAGACTAACAGAACAATTTTTTCAAAATTAAAAGATTTAAAAAAATTAATTATAGGGTCTCTCAACATTTTAATGGTGCACTTCACAGCACTGTAAAATAATTATAAGGAACAAGACAGTGGTCTTATTCATAAATGACATGAGCATGTTTCCCCTGTTCCTGGAGCAGGCTTTACCAAAATCCTGCTGGTGACAACCACTCATGGGCTTCTAGGCCTGGAGTCCCAAAGCTTTTGTCCTTTACTTTAACATGGAATCAGTGCTATCAAAAAGAGATATCTCTGAGAAATAACACTGGATATGGATCCAGATACCGTGTTCTTCTCCTTACGTTGACTTTGATGAAGAAATGGAATCTAGAAAGAGTAAAGACATCTCTGCTCCCAATCTTCAGTTCTTTACAAATGCATTTACCTTCTGATTCGGCCATTTATTTTTGCTATTGCCAAATTTTAATAGGTCTGGCTCATTGATTTTGATGGAATTAATGGCCCTAGAGCATCAAAGGTATTAACACGAGCCTGGCTTTGTACAGCATTAAATAATGAAACAATGTACAAGGTTTCAGACACCGGAACCTCAGCCTTACTCTGATGATCTTTTGATCTCATAAGGGAGAAAACATTAAGTAAAGCATTTGAAGTATGACTCATTAAACTTTTTGTTCTAACACCACTTCTTATAAATGTTTTCTACAATTGAAAAGAAATAAGTAAACTCTACTCTTTTGCATTTTCTTTTCATCCCTTCTTTGACAGGAAGGAGGAGAAAAAAGAAGAGAGGAAGTAGAGAACCCCTCTCCAAGCACTAACAAACTGTTTTGTGTGCCACTGCTTGGATCTCTTATTTTTGTCTTAGTGGACTAAAGTAACCTACACACTGGGAAGGAAAGACAGTAAGGACAAAGTGCAATTAGTACTGGCTCTGGCGTGCAACATGGGGAAATGCAAGTGCAGTAACTGGTCCTGGCAGCTACTCTGACTCCGTCATGATTGCAAGGCAATACACCTGTACCACATCTTTACCAGCAGTGACACTCATGACAACTGTCAGCCTGGCTTAGGTGGGACCTGACAGCCAGGGCACCTTGTGTCCATGCAGCCTGTGGGTATCCCAGTGCTCCCCTGGTCCCTAGCCTCAGCTGTGGCTCCACTGGGAAGGACACATTTCTGAATGCACCAGCAGCATGCCTGAGCACATCACTCTAGGATGCAAACACAACTGCAAGAGAAAATCATGACATACAGACATATCTCAAGTGCAATCGTCCCCTATGAGGCTTGGTGAGCTTGTACCAGACAAAGTCAAGTTACTTATGGTATTGCTTATAGTTGTGCTTCCATCCACATCAGGTGGCAGTTTTATGTTTTCTTTGGGTAGAACTGTTTTCTCTACAAGATTGTCTAGTGGTTGTTGGGTTTGGACATTTTTGCATGTGTATACTTTCAGCATGTGAGACGTCACATCACAAATCTGGATTAGCATTTTGCTAATTTTGTAGCTACCACCTGCTACTACTAGAAGATGTAAAGGACAACTGTTTCTTATCCATTTTTCCTATGCTATTTACAATTAGACTATACCCTCCCCTATGCTGTTTCTGTTCCACCTTAAAGAGCATTAGTCTGTTCTTTCTCCTTGTAATGGAGGTACTTTGCCTACTCTCAGCACCATACTCTTTTCTTTTCCAGTTGTCCTGTTGTCTTTCTGAGCCTTTCATCACCACTTCTAGCACATAATCTTTTCTAGCTATTCATATGTCTGTACTACATAGTTTACAATCAAACTTGTTTGTATCGTTTAGTAGAAATTCTGTCTCTTTATACATATTCTAGTATTCAAAAATGCTAATTCTGCAGTATGTAACCAATATGCAAACATCCTGACGATAATCAGAAGTAGACATATTAGCACTCACACCCCAAACAGAACTCAACATGCAAGCCTGGAATATATAGAGCTTAACACTTATGGGTATATGGGAAATCAGGCTGTTTCCTCCTGCCCCTAGAGCATCTCCAGTGTAAAGTTTAATTCCAACCACTACACAAAAATATCTGCAGACAGGAGATATAAGGTTTTGTTGCTCTCCTCATTCAAACTTGGATACAAGCTACTGAAAATAATACTGAACAAAATATTATGCTTTTAGCCCTTCCCATTAACGGCTTGCCTCATTTTAATGCCTATGTTCACATTACAACAACTCATTCCAGTACATGATCAGAAAAAGAAAATGGAGGCATCTTGATATTAGGGAATTGCTCATCTGAGTTTAATAGCTCTATTTTTATAATTATTGATTAAATATTACTCTCTCTGAGGGCTGTTGAAATGTGTTTCCATGATACATTTTGCCCCTAAAATGCCAACAGATACTGCTCAATAATCCTGCCTTTAATTTTCCTAGTCCTTCATCTGCTTAGAGGAGGCTCCTTCGTGTAACCTTTGTGTAGCACAAAAATAAACCTTGGTGTGGCAATCATTTGTAGTGGGGCTGTCTCACAGTGTCGCTGAGATGAGGCAGATTAGTGGAAATGCTAATTTTAAGTGAAAAACAAATGACCTGAGGGGACTCACAATTACCAATGACCTGATAATCGCTGCATGATAATATCATTGAGGCCTGACTGCAGGGCAAGGTTGTATGAAGCTGCTTGTGCCATGACGTGTCCTGAAAGGCACCAAGAATGATCTGATACAGAGATCTGTGAGAAAATATTTGTTGAATTGATGGATCATTTCGATCTCTTGGATTAGCTGAGCTGTAGTGTTGTACAAAATGCAATGCTAATCCTTTGGTTGAGCCTGGCAAGCTGGGAACTGCCATCTCTTCGACATATGGTGTTTCTAGGAAGCCATGTTCTGTCTAGCTTTAGTGCAAGAGTAGGAGCCTAAGGGTTCCTTTGCCGCCCAAGTCCATAAAACACTCACCATTGTCTTCCTTCATACCAGCAGCCTCCAGCATGTGGAATGTAACTATAAAGACTCTATAATGACACTGAAATATTAAGCAGGACTACAGATCTTATAGAGAGTGGCACTGTCACACTGATGCAGGTGCCGGTGTGACGGCAGGAGAGCAAAGAGCACGGAACCATGAGGACGTGCCATGCCCAGGGTCAGACTGCAGCATGGCTGGCAAAGGAACAGCAGCTTCTGGCAGAGTTGGGGATTTAGGCTGCCTCACAGGTGGGGAGCAGAGAGGACACCACCGTCCAACTGCTAGTATGATAAAATTGTTCCATTAAGGTGTTGTTTCCTGGGATTGCTCTTTCTTCCTTTATGCTTCATAGAATATTTGCAGGTGTCTTTCCTGTAACTAACATGTGCACCAGGTAGCACCGAAGCCTGTCATTGTTTCAGAGCTGAATCTTATGGAGCCACAAAACTGTTGTTTCTCAAATGAGAAACATTTTTTCTCAAATATTTTGCTGTTTAATTATCAGGCAATTTAAAGTGTGTGGGCAGCAGACATTTCTGTAGAAAGCTGTGAGGTTTTTTTGCATGTGCCCTGAAAAGTTTTACCCCCAAAGATTGTTGCCTAAAAATTTTAATAGTGTTTTTAACAGTCAAGCTACATGAAAATGCTCAGTGTGTAAGTACTGTCCCCAGCATTAAAAAAATAGCAGGAATATATTCCTTATTTGTGTAATAATTTCCCCCCAATTGCTTTTTTGTTTTTCTAGATCATCTTGCTTGCTTCAAGTATCCTGTCACCATTATTTATTGCTATATCTGCTTTGTCACCAGCTGCTCTGCTGTTGCTCAAGAAAGAACAAATCCCTAGAAAACATTACTGTCCAGACTAAGCACCATATAAGCATCCTTTGCACATTCAGCCAAACATTGACTAATGGTGAGATAAGCTATAATCACAAATTCCCTCCTTTCCTGTTCACTACAGTTCAAATTCAAATAAAAAACTTGGTGGAATTCATCTATCCTCCTTGGGGAGATAGGTTACCATCTGTCTGCTTTCCAGTGGTACATTTAAAAAACATTTGTCCCATTCTCATAAAACATCCTGCTGCACAGCAACCACTTTAATATCTAATTAAACACCATTATGTATCACATGTCATATCCAGAATAATTTGATCTGAGTTTCTCTTATCTAGTCTAGTCTGTTGTGCTATTTTAAATTAAGAAATCAAAAGACCTACAAGTCCAAAAGTATGCCTCTAGCTAATGTAATTTAGGAAAAAAAAAAGTAAATATTGAATTGCCTGAGGAGTAGTTTGGATTTAATTTGGTAATTTAAGTAAGATTTTTGTTTAAAAAACAAGCTGGATTTTAAACTAAAGGTTAACACACTTTTGCACAAAAAAATAAGAAATCCGTGTTAGTGAAAGCAGGCAAGAGAATAGCAAAAAATATCAGTTATCATAGAATCATAGAATCAGAATAATAGAATGGCTCAGGTTGGAAGGGACCTTAAAGATCATCTAGTTCCAACCCCCCCGCCATGGGCAGGGATGCCAATTACTAGACCACATAAATATGTGCTGCCCACATAAATACATACAAATGCCAAATATATAATAAAATTAATTTGCTTTCCCCACTCCTCAAATTCCCTGGCTGTCCTCAGAGGCCTGTGCAGAGGACAGACAGTCATTCTGTGTTCAGCCAGGGAAGAGCATCTTCCCAAGTCACATTTACTTAAGGTGATTGATGTGAAGCCTACTCAAGTCTGCAGGAAGCTTCCTGTTAAGTCCACCAAACTGTGGTGCTGTAAGGAACCTCTGGAGTGGAGCTGGGGAGACCCAAAGAGACTGCACCAACGGCATGTCCCTGCTCACTGGCCAACCCATGTGACATCACTAATCATACCTCTGAGCACTTTTACAATGCAGTTAACAATGATCAGGGCACAGATGCTCTTGAAGCACTGTGATTTCAAGTGCACATGAAATTACTTGATACCAAAATCTCATGGCAAGGTGGCATTCACCATCCTATACCAGTAGTTTGCCTTGTATCACTTTGCCCAGGTGTGCTGTATTTCTGTTTTTCTCATGCAGGGATGATGCTCCAACAGTGGAGTGACTTTGCATAAAGCACCTTATTTCCCCTTCCCCTGGGCAGGATCTTTCTTTTCTCTTCAGCTAACCAATAAACAAATAAATAAATACAGATGGAAAGTGAACTCTATGCTTACCTTGGTGTAACTTTTCACTTTTTGCTGAGTGACAGAATTTATAACTTCATGCCCAGAACTTCATTTACACATTTACTTTTGAGCACATTCGCTCAGGCAGCAATGATTGTCAGAGCAGTCATGCCAGCAGCCAAGGTACAAAATAATCCTCCATTTATGACTTGCCTATGCACAGAGGTCTAAGCACTCCAATAAAAGCAGGACTTAACAGTTCATCCCACTTCTCATCATGGAATTAATCAGGACAACTGATGGTAAGACAGGCTTCCCATTTAATAAGCAGGTAATAGTCATGAGTTCTGCACACATAAAGAGAAAGTATCTCTTGTGCCTGACTTGTACAGTAACGCAGAAGTCAAAGGTTTGTAGAAACTTACTAGAGATGAGACCGGAACAAAACAAATAAATTATCTGTATGATTAAGTTGCCTAATGAATGAAAACATTGACAAGAGGTCATTGGAATAAAGAAGACTTCGCTCTAGCACAGTAAGAAAGCCACTACTTTGGGCACCTACATATTTTCTTAGAGATCCCTGTGTCACTGGCTCCCTGCTGCTCATGTGCCATTAATCAAACAGTGGGATGTGCAAGTTCAATCACATGGATGCTGATAACTTTATTTAACTGAATTAGGTACAAAGAAGTCTCAGGATGTCTGCAAATGCTTTTTGTGTCTATGCAGAGTTTCCACGTGGCTGTGCAAGATGCTGAGCAAATGCGTTTGCTCCTCACATTTTCAAGTTTTAAGTGCAGTGCTTTTTTTGGGCCAGCTGATAACTAGTTTACCTGTTATGTTATTTCTTTAGAGAGAGGCATGAAGAAATCTTCACAAAAACCCCTGAATGTGTTTAATCTTTTGTCCCAAAGCAATGAGAATACTCTACAGCATTCTTTGCATAAACTTGAAGTATGCACTAAGGCAGGATGCTAATTCCATTTTATGACTGCTGGTAAATGTGAGACAGAGAATATACATATATCCATCCCAGAACACACATTAATAAATTTCATGAGTGTTTTAAGAATCTCAGATAACCAAAACCAAAAAATATAAAGTGGGTTTTTTAAATGATTTTCAAGACTGATTATTTCAGTGTCTCAGTCTCAATGTTTCTTCAACTAAATAAAAAGTCCTGGCTGGTCCAATGAACATGAAAAGTGTCTTCAACTTCAAACATAGCTTCTGTAACCAGAAGTTACCCAGATTCTATTTTAGGAAACAATGGATAAAATCTTGTTAGTTAGTAAGAGGGTATTAGAGTGAGCCTGCAAAACATGGATACATCTTTGATTACAAGATAATATTACAAAAGGAGCTGTATTTGTAAAAATGAACCTGAGCATTTCTATTTTTACTATGCTAAAGACTCTGGTTTCCCAAAACACTTTTTTAATACTTAAATGATATTTGCTTCTGAGCAAATACAAAACTTCACACAGAAAGGTAAGATTAACTCTTAACTAGGTTACTCTACATGATGTTTAGCTGCTTCACTCCTTAGTATTCTCAAGCAGGATTTGTAACAGGTCTATTAATCAAAGTGATGGAAGGAAAAAATCTTCACACTCAGCCAGGAAAGCATTCAGTATATATCAAAATCATAATATTTTATATTAAAGCCATTGCCTATCTGAACTTTGGAAATGTTTAGACTACACAACCAGAAGTCAGAAACCAAACATTTGCACTAAGCTGATAACAAGTGATCATTAATTAAGACTGAAGTCAAGAAATCTCTAGGACCCTGAGACAAAAGTCTGAAGTAAGATGTCCAAAGTAAGTTCATAATAACTCATCATCAATTCAAGATGAGATAAGCTCACTGAAGGAAGGCAAATGTGGATAATACAGGGGACTACAGGGAGTCTATGATAAATACTAGCTTCTTCTCTGAGAGGGAATGTGGACTCATGATTCAGCTAATTTAGGTCTGGTTTTTACAATTAGATAATCAGTAATTTAAGAATTAGGCTACTAACTATTATTGATGTTGTCAAAGATTTATATTGAGATGCTGGCTAACTATCAAACCCAGATGTTGAACCCAATTGTGCTAGGCTGTGTGCCAGCACATACCAGTGCCAGTTCTTGCCCTTAGTCTGAAACCCAAGAGTTTATTACTACTGGGAAGGTACAAACAATTTCAGAAATAAAGCAATGAATAGAAGTGGGATGTGCTCAGTTAATAGCCATCCAGTAGTAAAGATCTCAGAGGCCAGTTTATGACTGGAGTATGCTTTGCTGAGCTCTGGGAATTTTCAAGGGAGAACCTATGGGCTGCTAGTGGTATGCAAGGCACTTGGAAGTGGGCAGTAAAAGCAGAAGCTGCATGTTATCACTGGTTCTTCTGTTGTGTATGTTTTTGCACTATGCAGTCATTCCCAGTTTCTTTTGACCATCTATTGTCCTTCGAAAGCTTCTTGAAAAAGACAGTTGTGCATAGATTAGAAGACGTAGGTGGGGAGCTGAAGGAGGACACTGCAATGATGAATTTTCTCTTGAGCTTTTCAACATACAGGGTGTAGCCCTGGAGAAAGAGTAAAAAGTTGCCTGTCTGCTATTTGTATAAGCTATGTGCAGTGTATGCTGGGCATTGTCCTGCTTCTTTTCCCCAGAACTGTGGAAATGTCCCTATGGAGCTGCTGTATGTGCCTGAAGAGATGCTTGCTGCCTTGTTGTATGGATGAATTGGACATGGGAGTGGCCCAAGACTGCCATTCTACGATCAGCATAGATTGTCCCAACTCAGCTCTTGGAAAATGCAAGTGATAAGCAGTGAGGCTGCTGGCAGAGAGGCAAGGTGAGATGAGAGGCAGTTTAGAGAGAACCAGAGACATGACAGGAGCAGGGAGGGAGAGGCTGCTAGTGTATGATATATCCACTTCCACCAGCATCTGGAAGGTGGCATGGTGCTTTTGCAACACAACACACAAACTGAGCTGCAGTGATGCATGCAGCCTGGTGTCCCTCTGGGAGCTCTCCATGAGGAACAACATGCACTCTCCTCCTGCCCTCCTGCATGGTTTCACCTGGCCACTCTGAATATGTCCTTAATGTTGTAAACAACACTCAGAGAAAACACTACTCTCCAATCTCTGTGTTAATTCTCACTCCTCACTCAACAGCCATGCACTTTCTGTATCATAATGGCTCTTCTGCAACACATCCTCAGCACCAACAGAAACTGCTGCCAGAAGAGGAGAATATGTGATATTTTTTGGTTATGAATTCCCCTCTCGTGTCTTCAAGCAATAAACATCTCCTGCAATACCCCCAGCCCACACCATTGATGGCTGTGCACGGTTACTTTCCTTGGCATATTTACCTATTAGCTGGTTCCTTGACATTTGCTGGAAAACTACTTCACTCAGTAAACAGCAAAAATTATAATATCTGAGACTATATTTAAACACTATTAATTTTATATCTGAAGTAGGAGTATTTGTTAAGTGTTTGCTGTAAACTTTACTGTATCAAAAATTCAGTTGTTTTTATAGGTCAGATCCCAGAAGATATTTAACAACGAGACTGAAATGTAGATAAGCAAAAGAAAATTTCCTGGGGCTGTTGTATATAGGAATAATAAGTAAGCAATAATAAGTAATAATTATAAGTAAAGTTATTACTTCCCCAAACGTGAGTACATTCAGTCTACGTGAATACTTTAAGCTGAATTCGAAAGCTAAATATTTTAATCAACTTTAAATATTTTAAGTCAACTTTACTGCTCTCCAATATAACTAATGTGGTTTTTTTGAAAAAAAGAAATAAAAACCCCACACTAAAAATTACATTGGAATGTTTTGACCTTTTTTTGAATGTTCAAGTGTTCTTTTTGGTGAGAGTGAAAAAACCCAGTTGTCTTCATTCCCTGATAAGCCCATTTGCTTTCTACTCTCAAATGTCATGTTCTCTCACATCTTTTCACTTTTTTTTTGGTCATGAATTCTCTTGCAAGGAAAACGAAATGCACGCTCTGCTACAGAGCAAAACAGGTCTGACTGATACTACCTCTCCCCCCTGACCTTTCAGTAGCACTATTCATTAATATGAATCATTTATCAAGTTGATAGGGCTAGGACAAAGGCTGGACTTGATGATCTTCAGGGTTTCTTCCAGCTGTAACTATTCTATGATTCTGTGACTATACCTCTAAGTTTTCTGTTCAGGGGGTTGGGGAATTGCATTGCAATAGACACTGAGCTTTCCACATCTAGCTCGTAAGCTTAGTACTGCTTAAAAATGGTTACAGTTCTGAGATTGTTACAGAATGTAGATATTTACTAGCAATAGCTTATTATTTCTCTGCACCTCACAGAGAAGGAGCTCTGTGCCAAATTGCAGCTGATTAATATTTTTTCAGTGAAACAGTGGTCAAAATGTGTCCATTTTTCAATTTTGTTTTTGGGGGGTTTTTTGTTGCTCAGTGCTTTGAAAATAGCTGTTAAAGATATGTCAAAACAGCCATTTTCCTATGCTTTTTGTCTTTTTCTTCAGGACTTTATGGGCTATTGCTGTCAATAGCCAACAGAGTTGGTGGTGTAATTACTTGTTTCTTTCAGAATTGATATTACTTGCTGAATTTGTTTCTGAATTGAACAGCACAGAAACTTCTGGTTTAAAAGCAAATTAAACAGCTCTTTAGAAAACCTTGCTTGGTAGTCATAACACAGGCTATTTTTAGCCACACCTAGACTGAAGGAAAGGTAATTGCACATCCCAGAAGGTCACCAAGTTCTATCTCTTCTAGACCTCTCCCCTTGCACTTTTAACAGCATTGGGCACACCTGGATGCTGAGACAGAGAGAGAAAAGAATTGCTGTGATTGTATAGAAGAGATACAGAACTGCACATAAGTTACTGTGTATATGCAAATCTCTTAATCTTTCATGACATAGAGCTCAAGTGTGAGACAAGAGGATGTCCTAAAGAACACACGGAAGGTGGCTGGAAAAATATGCCCCTTTAACAAGGATGGCTGAATTGCTGGTTTTGTGTGATTCTGTGAAAAAGTCTTCTGCTCTTGATACCTTAGAAGTAAAATGATGATTTCTGAAGTCTAAACCTAACTCCTCCACTTAGCAGTGCTACAGATTTCAGATAAGTGAACATTGATGTGATATGCATATATATATATCTCATGATATCAGTAACCCAGCATCCTACTTCCTGAGTGAGCCCTAAGGCATTTATAGAGTGACGAATCTCATTTACTTTGACAGTCATTAGGCTGAGATAGGCTGACTTCTACATATTTCTCCAAAAGTTGTAACCACTTTTTCAATGGATTAGTTGTGGGCAAGCAGAAGAAGTGCTGCTTTTTACAGCTGACCGACATAACCTTAGCCTTCAAGCATTCCTGAGTGACTTCAGAAAACTCAGTGATACTCCTGATTTGGGTGAAGGAAAAGGCAGTGTTGGTCAAATCTCACAAATATTTATTCAGAAATAAATCATAAAATGGTGACTGCCTTCAGCTCCCACCCCAAAGAGTCCAGAATGATCCCTCCAACGCAGATATTAAAGCAAGACAAAAAGAAAGAAGAAAAGCAGTACATTTCTCCCTGATTAAACCAACCAAACCAATCTATGAGCTTTGTGGGTTTTACAGGTTTGTCTTAATTTGCTGTTGTGGGCAACAGGACAGGGTTCTGTGGCCAAAGGAGAAGTGGAGACATGGTGGGAGCCTCCCCAGGGTGTGGAGCTGAGGCTGAGGCACATATTAGTGCTCCTGCCAGCTCTCCTGGGCTGAGAATAGTGTGTGGCCTGGCAGGTGACAGGGATGCTTGTGGCCTTGTAGGTGACAGGGATGCGTGTGGCTTGGCAGGTGGCTCTCCCAGCAAGGTGGTTGCTGGAAGGGCTTTCTCAACAACCAGCCAAGAATAAGAGTACACTTTTAGAGAGCACTGTACAGGCTTTTATTCAACACAGTCCTTATGTGCCTGATGAAGCAGCTCATGTAGCTCAAGGGTTTGCAATTTAGATGGTAATTTTATTTATTTTTATTTTAAAGGGAAATATGCTTGCAGTAGGCTGGTTTTAGTAGCTAGTAACTCAATTTAGCCTTTATGTTTTTTGAAATTCAAGACAATATGTAACAAAGAGCCAAGGTGAAATGATGAATCCTGATGGCTACATGAAGCAAGATATGAGCCGAGCCTATCTAACGTTATCTTAATCAAGATAGAAGTGTGACATCATTTAGGAATATTTGGGAGATCCAGTCTCTACTCAGACTCTAGCAGCCAAGCCAAAGTCCCAGGGCTTTACTAACATTGTTAGCATCTACCTGAAATGGCAATACAATTGATTGGCTGTCACACTAGAGCTTCATGGGTCATTGAATATTTAATACTCTAAAGGAACACCAAAAGTGTCATAGTGAAAATAGAAAAAACAAATCAAACCAAAATAAAAATCCAAAGCCAGAAAACTGAGTGCAGTAAAATTATTAGTATGAAGTATAAATCTGTTTAAGGAGATTTTAATGTCGGTTTTTACAATCAAACCATTTAGCAGAAAGAAGGCCATTGCTGCGTGCATAGATGCATTGATTTCAGAAGTTACTTAAGAAAAATTGTTTGATATTGCACTGAAGCAGATGAAGAGTGATATAGTGTGCTCTCCTTACTACATAGGTTTGCTGTGGGGACAGTAAGAAAAGTGTGGTAAATAATAATACCTTAAACTACAACAAAATTATCTTCTCTGCCTGTTACATGACTAATCTCACCTTCATTACTTTTAATACTAAGCTTTATAAACAACAGCTATCAGAGCAATAGCTATATGAGCTTTTAAAAACAGTGGTTTTAATTCAAAATTAGTAATGACACATCATCTGGAAGCTGAAAGCCTTCAGCTAAGAATAAATAATAAGCAAGCTCAGCACGGGTACTTTGCAGGAATGTTAGCCAACAAAAAACAATCTCAGAGCCCTCTGATGTCTTCAAACAGCAGATGAAGGATGCTTACCAACAGTCTGCATAATATTTTTTCCTGTATTAACTATTTTGGGGTTTAAAGCAGATAGATGAAAATGAATCTGCTAGCATCTCAAACTCTTTAAGGATGCTGTGGTACAGATGCAACCTTTACAAAAGAGGAGGACAGCGATGAGTTTTTTTCTCTCTGGGTCGGAACAACCAAGTTCACCTCCACTGGAGTCATATCACATTCTGTAAATTGTATCAGTATTTCACAGAAAGTAAAAAATAAGACTGGAGAAGTCAGTTAAGAGCTCAGGAGTTCATAGGAAAACTGCTCATGCAGCTTCAAACTTTCAAGGTTGGTGGTGTCCGCAAGAACAGTACTAAAGTTTGCCTCTGATTTTTATTTGGCACAAGTGAGATAAACCCACTCGAGTGAGTGAAATGCCATTTATCCACACAAAAATAAACCAACCACATATGCACTTTCAAGCAAATATTTAAGCCTTTACAGGATTTTTCTTGTCGGATGGGACAATTCGGGATTCAAATAAAGAGAAGGGTAACTGCGACCGTTTGATGGAGACCTCCTACATCTGCCAACAGCATACGCAAGAGGGGAGCAGAGAGCAGCATCTGCCTGAAGCGGGACACAAACTGTTAATGATCCAAGCACTGGAGATGCTACACAGGAGAAATAAATCCAAGTCAAACTCTTACTGATGCCTGTGGATTGGGAGTTCCCTCGGTTTCTCTCCCAGAAGAATGTCTCTGCTGTTCCTGCAGTAGCTTCATATGTACAGTATATGTGTCAGAATTATGTTTTCAGATCTCCTTTTTTCTTTTTTTTCTTTTTTTTTTTTTTTTTCTGGAAGCAGGTGAATTAATTAGCAAAATCAACATATGAGCTGTGACACATTTATTCATCAATTCCTACTAAATGTGGCTTTCTTGTAAATCTGACAGGACAGATCAGTCCTCTGCACCTGAAGACAGCTAAATGTGCCACGCAGACTTTACTGAGCTCCTGCTCCAAGCTTCATTCTGATCTACAAAGAGATTCCTTTTGACCTTCCTGGAAACTGGATTAGGCCTTTAAAAGCCATACATTTAAAAACATTCCACAGAGGCTGTGTTTGCTCTAAAACCACAGTGAAGTAAATGCAAAACTATATTAATATTTAACATTGGCTTATAAAAACTAGAAACTCAGAGTCAGGACAGCTGGTACAAGTTTAATCCACATCATCATTTAAAAATGAAAATGCAGAAGAGGACAGAATATCACATCTTCACGTTCAAAATCTATTTCCTTTCATATCCAATTTTGTTATTTCTATAACTACACCTGCTAAATAGCCATGAAAAACATTTTGCATTTAAACTATTTTTTATTTTGCTTTTCCTATATGCTAGTACTAAATACTTAAGAAATCAAAACAGAAAAATAGAGTCAGAGGAGAAAAAAAAAAGAAAGAATAGATTAGTTAAAAGTAAACCAAACACAAATATTTTGCTTGTGGACTGCATTTGGGGTTGGCCAGAAGACTAAGTTTTTGATAGATGGTTCTCGGTGTAGTTTTGTTGCTGTTACACAGGACACTTTGTTCCTTTTGTTTCACTAAACCTGCCAACTTTGGTAGCATTCAAAATGTTTGACAAGTGGTCAGGCTCCGATATACATATTCATACCCTAGCAGTAAATGATGGCAGGAAGTTTCAGATGCAGTAAAAATGAATTCTTTCCTTCAGCCCAACTTTAATATAACGCTAGTTTCGTAAGCACTTTTACTGTTAAAGCAAGAGTGCCTCTTAGATAGCACACAGGGGAGGCATCATTTAGAGAAATGTTTCTTTGCTTTAACCAAAGTCCAGATCTGCTCAGTTCATTTAAAATATTTCTTTTTTTCCTCTAGAATAAATGAATAAGCAGTTCCTTTTGTGGTTTTCCTGATGCTTGTGACTTGCTATTACTCTTCCAGCAGAAAAAGGATCAGACGCTCATACGAACAGATGTGTCCCTCCTCCCCAGACCCATACTCGCTCTCTCCCTTTGGAAAATAAAGGTGACAGGCCTGGTGTTTGACTAAAAGAGGCTATAAATCTTCCGGGATATACTGCTATGTCTTTGCACATAAAAAGTATTGAGGAAAGGAAACAGGTTAAAAAGCAAAGTCTTAGTAATAAATCATGCACTGTGCTCCGTTTGTTTAACCCTTAGAAGCGCAGGGCTGCTGTAATAAACTGCCGGTGCAATGAACCCTCTGCCCTTCGGGGTCGGGCAAGCAGGACGGCACGGGGGATATTTAGTTGTGAGGGACGGAAGATGCCCGCGTTTCTGTTCAGTCGGTTTTGCACGGAGTCCGAGCACCCGAGCCGAAGAAGCTGCCGGAAAGCAGACCCTGACTTGGTCGCAGACCCTGCTCTGTCCAGCCTCGGCCCCGTCCCACTCACAGGGTCGGAGCTGGACCCGTTCAGCCACAGGGGCCAGGGTGGGGAGGGGGCAGAGACGTGCGGAACGGCGAGGGGGTATGAACCTCCGGAGGCAACGGAGCGCGGGCAGCGGCCGGCGACGGTGACGGCAGGTGAGCGGGGGCGCGGCTCCGGGGGCGGAGGGGGAGGGAGTTGCTCCCCCCCCCCNCCAGCCTGGCGGCGAGTACTGCCACGGTTGGGTGGACGGGCAGGGCAGCTACCACGAGGGTTTCCAGTGCCCCGAGGGCTTCGACACGGCGGCCGCCACCATCTGCTGCGGCTCTTGCGCGCTGCGCTACTGTTGCGCCGCGGCCGAGGCCCGCCTGGAGCAGGGAGGCTGCACCAACGACCGGGACCCCCCGGACCCGGGAGTCACCGCCCGTGAGTGCCCAGCCCGCGGGTCCCGGGACGAGCGGGAGCTGGCCCCCGCGGAGCATTCCCCGGCGGCCGCCGTGGCGGCGGCTGCTGGGCTCCCTATTCCGGCCTGTCACGGCCCGGAGGGTGGGCAAGAGGCGGGCGCGGCTCCAGGTGTGCACTGGGAGGAGGCGCCGGTGAGCGGGGCCGCCGGTGTGGCTGCGGGAACGGCTCCCCGGCAGGGAGGCAGAGCAGAAGCCCGGAGATGCGCCTGGTGTCCCAACTACATGGTCAGCAGGGGCCCCAGCAGCTGGGTATATCCTAAGTGGACGGCGCATTTGTATTTTAAGTTTGCATCGGCAAACTTAACAGCCTCCGTTTAACTCGCTTTGTTTTTCCCAGAGGTGAGACTGGGCTCCGGTGGTCTGCAAACACCGTGCCAGGAGCCGTAAGATTTTACAAACAAAAGAAACCCGGAGCTGCACACGGAGACTGTTTCCCAAGTCAGACATTCTGTGCTTATTTTCCACCAGGAGTGGAAGAGACTTAACAGCATCTGAAGCATTTGAGCTTCCCCTGCAGATTCATGCTGTTACATTGGACAGCCCCAACAGTTTTGGCGTTTAGGGAGAGGAGAGTGATTCTTGAGAAAAATCTAACTAGAACCAGCAAATGGGACACAGTGTAGAGAGCTTTTACCATTGGTAACTATTAAAAACTGTCAACAGAAATAAATTTTGATGAGTACGTAGAAGGTTTAAATTCTAATTTTGTTCTGATGGTAATGGTTGAAAGTGTGCTTTTCTGAGCAGCTCAGTGTGTTGGTGAGACTGAAATGATGTGAGGCTTCATAAACTCTATTGGAGTTTACTTTTATGCAGGAGAACTGATACTTCAGCAGGCTAATGTGTATGGCTTTTCTTATTTTTTCTTCTCCCAGAACCAATCTACGTTCCATTCCTCATTGTTGGATCAATATTTATTGCCTTCATTATCGTGGGCTCTCTGGTAGCGGTTTATTGTTGCACATGTTTAAGACCTAAACAACCATCGCAGCCAATACGATTTTCTCTGCGGAGCTATCAGACGGAGACTCTTCCCATGATCCTGGCCTCCACAAGCTTCAGGACACCATCGAGGCAGTCCAGTACTGCAACAAGTTCCAGCTCGACTGGTGGCTCAGTTCGGAGGTTCTCCTTTCCCAGGGCAGAACCAGGGTGCCTTGTGGCATCGCCACCTCCACCGTACACATCTGGCTGCTTCCAGACAGCCCATGCAGTCCACCTGACTCAGCCATCGGGGTTTCTGGTCTCGCCACCATACTTTGGGTATCCTCTCCAATCAGAGCCTGCCCTGGCTGGGAAGAGCTGCTCTGATTTTAGTCAGAGCTGAAAGGAGTTGTGAAGAGATAACAGCCTTCAGAAGCGCAGAAACTGCTGCCACTGTGTGTCATGGTGACATGCTCTGGGGTTGCAGAAGTCAGAACTGTTCCCATGGGTGAGTTGCCCTTGAAAACTGCAAGGGCCCGTTTGGGATCTCATTTCCCAAACTTATCACACTTATGAATGAATTGTAAAATATTCCAAACAGTTGCTCTAAAAACTGACTGCTCTGATTGTTTAGTCCAATTTGTGCAGTATGTGTTCAGAGACAAACAGCAGACCCACTTTGGGATGAAGGTACTCATTTCATGGTGTTATAAATTGCATTTTAACCCTAAATGCTATTAACTTAGTTAATAAGCAGTGGCTGCATTTCACTGATAATAATCAGACTAGTTTTATAAAGCAGTAATAAGCCCAACAAGTAAGAGACAAGTAATATTTACAAAAGAGGATCCTCAACACAGCTGACTGCTTCCCACTTCCATGAACAATGAAAGTAAGAGGAAGAATTGTACTACAGACATCAAAATGTGTAGGTCTTTTAAAATACACATAATATACCTGAACTTACACTGCATATTTGTATTAGTAAACTTTAACTATGATAGATAAAACCGGTACTAATTAGACTAGTTGAAAATGAGCCAATCCCCAGCAGCCAAATAATTATCTGTAAGAAAAGCAGAATGTATTAAGCAATATCATTAATAACTTCTCTGCATAGAATTCTAAAAAGGGTGTTATATTAAAGCATTTTTCAGAGGAAAGTATTTATTGTTGGCTGTTTGCTCAGCAACATGTGTAAGTTGAACAAACTGATCATAAAGTTCTATTTGTAAAATTAGCCATGTATAAAATGTAAAGACAAGCTTGTAATTTAAAATGTATTTACAGAATTGACAACACTAATTATTTAGTAGTCACACACACAAATAATTGTCAATAAACTGTGTGGTTGAAATGTTGTGTCATCTGTATGTCTCTACAGGTACTGTTTGAACAAGTTTTTGTTTTGATGGTATAACAATACTATATTTTTTCATGTTAAAAATAGTTAATTTTGCCTTTATAAATAATTTACATCCTTGTTCACCTGAGTGCAGATTTAATATGATATAAAATCCTGAAAATATGGTGAACTCATAGATCACTTAATGTCTTTTATATGCAACTGTGGCAAAAATGTGGCAAAACCTACACTGATTACTTGAGTATTTTAACTTAAAATATCCTGCTCCAGGAATAAATTTTGTTTGCCCTTCTGCATTCCTTCATCCAAGCAAACCAAATGGAAGAAGAAAAAAATGAATCTAAACCAAACACATGCAGACAGCAAATGGAAAATACACAAGAAAAATGCAGTCATTAAAGGGCTTCTCTGGAGGCTTGTTTTTGGGAACTAAGTCATTCTGTGAGTCAGAATCTACAGTATCAGAGGCTGAACTGTTCTGTTTTATCAGCCCCAAACTCCCAGTGTCTAGGATCTGTTGAAGTTCATTGTAGCTGACCTACTTTACAAGTACTATCGTATTGGTGCATATTAAAATTACAGCACTTCTATTCTGAATTACAGTGTATTCTGGATTTTGGAGAAGCTTCAGTGGTTCTTAAGAGTTGAAAACTTTTTTTGTTAGCAAATAGCTAGCAATTAGTATCTTAGCATTTATAAAAAAAATGTTGAAATAACACTTTTATTATGTTTTTTATTGCATGAATAGTATTACAGTCCAATAGATAATACTGCTGGAAATGAGGTTTTTAATGAGGACAACTTAAGTTGTATACAATGATGTTTTAAGTAATAGGCTTTAGCTTGAATGCTCTAATTGTTAATTGCAAACTAAAATCATGATACATAGCAGTGTATATGTTTTATAAAAATCTAAAAAGCAGATTTTGAGGAGTTTGGAAATTAATTGAAAGGTTAAGTGTTTTTTTAGAAAAAATCTTCAAGGAAGGAATGAGTAAATTTTTGCCTGCCTTCATTGATATTTCATAGGACTCCACTACACATTTTGAATGGGTGAGAAATAGGAGACTGCTAATCACATAACTTTTTGGAAAAATCATTTAATATTGCAACAGATATCAGCTCTCTTGTTTGGAAGCATCCTGTGAGATTTGCTGATCATTTCTATATACAGCAGAAACAGATGGCAAAGCAAAGTGTACTTTTACAAATACACATCTTCAATTAGTAGAAATCTTTATCTGGTAAACCAAGGCAACACAGATCTGGAAGCAGAAATTTGACCAACTCTAGGTAAGAAGGTGCAATCTTATGTTCCTCTAAAAAGTGATTAATCACCAGAGCCACTGACAGAAGTAGTGGGTAGCCCAAATTCATTTTTTTCCTCAAAGACAGGGTTTACACAGAGCAGCCATGAGTTGGACTCTGTTTATTGCCTGTTAACTGAATAAGCCAGGCTGCTTCACCATCACAGTCCCAGTGGGCTCTACAGTCAGATCTGTTAATGTTGTGACATAGGCACAGGGTTTTGCTACACTTATGTACAGTCTTGGAGATTTTAAGAGAATCATAGAATTGTCAGAGTTGGAAGGGACCTTAAAGATTATCTAGTTCCAACCCCCCTGCCTAGCAGGGACACTTTTCACTAGATCAGGTTGCCCAGAGCCCCATCCAGCCTGGCCTTAAAAGCTTCCACGGATGGGGTTTCCACAACCTCTCTGGGCAACCTGTTCCACTGTCTAACCACCCTCATAGTGAAGAACTTCTTCCTAATATCCAACCTAAATCTACCCTCCTCTTGCTTGCATCCATTTCCTCTGATTCTATCACTACCTGGCCTCCTAAAAAGTCCCTCACCAGCTTTCTTGTAGGCCCCCTTCAGATACTGGAAGGCCACAATAAGGTCTCCTTGGAGCCTTCTCTTCTCCAGACTGAATAACCCCAACTCCCTCAGTCTCTCCTCGCAGGAGAGGTGCTCCAGTCCTCTGATCATTCTCATGGCCCTTTCTCAGCCTAAGTAGAGGCTGTGCAGTTTGCCATATAGTGTGTAACAGCCTGACAGAGAAGAGTCCTTTGAGCTGTTTCCCTTCCTCCTCCAACGCTGCATAATGTGTTTGACCTCATAAAATGCTTGAAGAACTTGACACACAGGAATAATTTCACTGAATCAGACTACAGAAGTCTGTAATTTTATAAAGTGCTAAGCATATTACAGATTGGTGGCCAGAATGTAACAAAACCTGTGGATGGGTGGGGTCTAAGGCTGGGAAAGACCAGGTCTAGTTAAAATAGCTGTACTGGGTTACCTGTAAAGCAGGCGAGGTGAGGATTATGCACTATCTGTAATGATAGTCAAAGAAGAATTTGCAAGTTAAGAAGAATTGTATAAATTATTGTTCATGTACCTACAGTGGCAGTGACCTATATAGCTAAAGAGGAAGGTAGGTGGACAGAATACAAGCCCAAGGACTGGAACACTTGCTGCCTGCACCAGTAGTTTCCAGCCCAGATAGATTCAGGGTGCAGGTGAGGAACGCTGAATTTCCTTCCTAATGAAAAAGACCTTTTGGCTTGAGATGTTTCTATAATTTTTAGGAAGTAATTTTTCTGCAAACTGCAGACAGAACACAAGTGGCATTCTCATACACAGTTTTAATGACTAATGAATCAGTTTAAACATCTAGATGTCTGCTTGAACTAAAAGAATTTGCTGTTGGCAGTAATGTTTATACAGTACTTGTTTTGCTGCCATGCATATTTTTTTAACACTGGTTTAATTATTTCTTTTTTAATACTGGTGTTAGTTCATAGTCATTGTACAAGGGTGACACCAACCTAAAATAAATAAAAATGAAACAAAAAATCACAGCAAACTGATTATTGTCATTCACACACATTATGAAAAAAATGCTTTGATTGCCATTAACTGGTAATGGCATGTCTGAAACCCAAGCCTCCCATGCACAAAGAATAATACTGACATGAATTAGACCAGCCATTTGTTTTGTGTTTCTGCATTTTGGGTTTCTTAAACATGTATCTCCAAAATGTATCAAAACTCTTCAGTGCTAAGAAAAACATTACATATACTTGCAAGAACATGTGAAGGATTTTATCTGAGACTCGGTAAGCAGTGTGGTATATTGCTATTTGAACTCATGGATTATTTATAATATTGATCCCACTGGAATAAACAACAAAAAAAAATCGCAATTTCAGAATTAGTTTGTCACTACTGTTCATTTACAGCTTGATAGTAACAGGGAGTAATATGGAGTCAATTTTTGGCACTGTTTTTCTGTGTACCATGTTGTGCTCTGTGGACTTGATAATCCTAACAGAGCTTCTGCTTTTGAGGGGGCTGCTGCTCCATGGTACTCATGGAAACAGTTTTTAATTCACAGTTACACTGAGGCTGTAATTCCATGCCATACTGTGTCTTCATTAGCAAAGGCAGAAGAAGAAATGCCTTTCTGTTCTTTTTATTCCCTCCCTCTATGACTTGTGGAAATTCAGAGGAGTGTGGTGTAAATCACGTTAGTTAAATGATTTATCTTAAGAATAACATTTACCATAAGAAGGGACGGAAAGGATTTGAAAGGGAGCCTGGATCATTATAAACTGGATTGTAATCTGAATAATTTCAATTGCCTCATGACTGTCAGTGTAAAGAGGCAGTGATGTATGATGGGATGGAATCTCCTTAAACCAGCTCTACAATTAATGACTAGGTATCATGAAACTAACAGCGTGAAAGATGCATCTATTATCAAACCTGCCTTGACAGAATACAAAATCTACAAAATAAATTCATTGTCTAGTGTGCATATAATCAGTCGCCTATCTATAACCAAAACTTTATTGATTTTTATTTAGTGGGTGGGAACTGTTAGGGGAATGCCCATTACTATGATAGCCAAAGGATACAGTATTTATGACTATTGTTCGAAAAAGGAGATAATGTTTCTGTATTCATACTCTATCATCCTTGTGCTGCATGGTGCTCTTTCCAAACATGGTATCACCAGCAGACTATGTGAGGGCTGTGCTGCAAATCACTGAAGTGCAGACTCCCCGTGCTCTTTTTTTTTTTTTAATTAAACACTCCACTTTTTCTTGACTTCACATGAGAACTGAAAAAGACACCTCAAAGTAGATGTTTAAGAAAACCTTAAAAGTGTATTCTACTTTCCCAGTTTAATAACATAATAATTCCTTAGTATTTGTGCAATGCTATTTCTGATATGTCCCGTTTTAAAGAATTCAAACCCAACTGTGATGAGCTATGTTTTCCTTTGACAGTAATCACTAGCATTTGCAACCAGCCAGTTCAACAAAGCTTCTTCATTTAGTGGCAAAGTTTATTCATTTTTTAACAACTAAAAGACAAAACATTTAAAATTTGCAGTTCAAAACATGCACATTCACCAAATGCCAAATGACATGTAACACTGCATAGAACTGAATGTGTTACTAAAAGAAAAGAACTATTTATAAAACAGTGCATTTAACAACCAGTTAAAACTAAACCTGAGAAACTACCATAAACACCAAGTCAAAAAGTCTTCATTCATGCAGCTTCAAAATTTCCACAACAGTTTCAGCAGTAATGCCTTAAGTGGACCTGTAAAACCTCACTTTACCTTGAATGCAAATTTTGCTATTACAGAATGGCTGCTTTCTGCAGTGGTTCATACATACCAAACACTGAAAATCTTAATGAAAAATTACATTGAAGTAGAAAAAACAACATTAATGCATTAATGGCTTCTATTCTACAATAAAGAAAACACTACAAAATATGATTTAAAAAACCCCCCTGTTCTGGTCACAGCTTTGCAATTACAGATCCTTCTCTCCACAGAAATGCTTTCCTTTAAGATAAAACATCAACCTTCCAAAGTGCCCAGCTCAGATGAGCAGTTCTTACACCCACAAACAGTCCAGCTGAAGCCTATGTGAGTAACATTTTGCATAAGCAGGAACAAGGTTTGGAATGCTAAAATATTCCTTTGTTTAATAGCGATCTATTGGTTAGCAGCAAGGAAACTGGGGGAGTGAGGGGAGAGGGGAGAAAGGAGAAACTCATTTGCTGAGTTTTGTTACCAGTGAAAAAATCCAGGTCCAAGAAAGTTGAAGGGACAAACTCATTTGCTTACATATCGCTAGCATCTTGATATATTATGAGCAGACTTTTAATGAAGGCATTAAAAAACAGGGAACAACAACCACCATGCATTGCCTCAGAACACTTGGAAATATTGCCTCATGCAGACAGAATGATAAATTCATCAGAACTACAAGTGCTTTAACACAATACATAAGAAAAAAAGGGAAAAAACCCTCTCTCCTTAAATTTAACACATATTCCAAATCACTCACCATTCAAGATGAATTTTAATGTAATGAAAGAAGTCTTGAGACACTTAATGTGCATCTTTGTAACACTGAATTTTATGCATGCATGTGGGCATACAGGAATCTTCAGCTATCTCTCAGTGTTCCAAAATCTTTTATTTACCATTTTATACAAATAGAATGATGACTAAGTATAAATTTGTTCAAACTGCTTTGCAAAAACAAGTGTAAAATTAGGAAATGGCAAGAAAAAAATCCAAATACAAATTATCGATAGCTTTGTTAAAGTTTGTTTCCTGTTACTCACTCTTTTGAATCATTTATATATTAGTATATATTTAAAAATAATCAAGCAACAGTATCTATATAAGATATCTGATCTCTAAGTTTTACTGGTTCAGCTTTTTCATGGAAATTTTTAATACTAACTTGTAATTGTTATGCAGTACACATGAAACAGATGGAAAAGTCTGTGTGAATTCCATGTTTAATAGAAATTTGAATTTTCAAAAAATAAGAAGAGGCATTATTATGAGCATTTCTTCCTAAACTGTTTTTTTCTTTAAATAAACATCTGCACAATCCCCTTATTTTAACAAAGATACCATGTACTAACAGAATGGTCAATATAATCTATTACTCTGTACTCAGCATGGAAATAAAGTGCATATTGTATACTCGACCTGATTTAAAAACGGGCACACACAGCTAAGATGATTTTCTATTTTAAAATGGAATTGTAGGAGTAATCAAAAAACATAGAATTGCCATGTTGTCTTTTTTACTATTTCCAAGAAGTGGTATCTTCCAACCACTAATTAACAGAAAAAGTATAGAGACAGAAGGAAAACCAATCAGAAGTTATAAAAATTAAAAATGCACTTTGTGAAATACTACTTCAAATTCTGTAAAGATGTAAGGATGAAACACTGTGACAAGGCTATCTTAAAACCCTTAAATTACAATATAAATTTAGGATCTTCAAGCTGTTTCAGCTGCTTTCTTCCTTTTCAAGATCATTAAACTGGGGATACACTGTGCATTATTTTCCACAAACTGTATTACAATGGTGAGACAGAATTTTATTTCATAGGAAGAATAAGTGATCATGTATACTTCTCATTGTATATATTTACAATATATTCTAGTCCTCAGATCCTTTTCTGCAAAATCAGTGATTAAACCATTTAAAACAAACCAAAAATAATCCATTAATAATAAAAAATTCACCCATAAAAAGGGTATGTATAGATTGAGTTGTTTTATGAGTTAAGTACTGAAAGACTATGAAGGAGCAACAGTGTCGGTTAATTTCAGAAATGTTTTGAAGTTGGTCATTGTCCTTGGATGACAGAAAACAGGGATTCCTGTTTTAGAAAAGGGGCATGCCCCCAAATTTTTTCTTGCCTTAGGTCAAGTGATTTGGCCCTCCCATATTGATCCACCTCTTTATCTATGCCTGAAATGGCTTTTCTGAAGGCAGCTCTTGTCTGCATGACTGACTGGCAGTACGGTTTCTAGTGGGATACGTTCCCTTTGTCCCTGTGTCTTCTGTTTTCTGTTCAAAGATTGCTCCAGGAAAGTGAGAGGAAGACGTTGCATAACATGCATATGAAATGCTGACTGCCTTCCCATTGATGGGCCTTCCTAAATATGTACTTTCATATAGTGCCTTTTGTTGGCCTTTCCATGCGTATTTGTAAGGTTCTCTTGTAATGGAGCACAAGAAACTTGGATAGTGCAATAAAGTTTTATGCTAAGTGTTTAGCTAGATGAAAGGCAGGAGGTGAAATTCAGCCTTTAGTAAGTGTATGACTAATGAAGGAGTGAAGAGAAAAGATGGGACTGGATGGCTTGTTAGTTTTAACTTAAAACTGGATGATTTGGAGAGCAAAGAGGAAATTCTTACTTTAACAGATCGTTGGGGATTTCATTGCTCTGCTTTTCAACTAGTTGATCTCCACTCAAACAAGAACAAAAAATGTCTGTGTAATGCATAGAAATCTAATTAAAAACTGCTACTATAGAAAAATGTATTTTTTAATGTAATTATGGTAGCTTTTAGACTCAGAATTAAACATGGACCAAAAAGCTACAAGATTTAACTAAATCCTGAAATTAAGTTAGTTTCTCTTTGTTTGAAATCTGATATTTGTTGGGTGGTGAGATGAGAAACACCAAGTATAACTACATAAAAAAGTTATCACAATGTTCTTATTTAAAGCCTCCTTCTTCCCCTCCCCAACCCCTTAAGCCAGGCATGTATCAATTTCATTAAAGGAGAGAATATACAGGTATTCTGCATGACCAGTAAGTTGTAAAGAGGCTGCTGCAATTTATTTTACACTTTGATAGGAAGTGGCTTTATGCAAATGAAACAGTACGTACTACAGACTAGCAAAGGGCATGCTTTTTGCTCTCTATTTCAATGTAGGCATTTCAAATAATTTTAGTATCAAAATGTTGAAAAATTAATTATTTTTAAAAAATAAATTAAAACTAATTTTCTTCTGAACCTACAGTATAGGCAGATACAACTAAGCGTCACAAAAATAATTAGTCTGCTGAAGGGAAGTAAGGCAGAGCAATTCTTAAAAACTGAACAAAGTATTTGTACTCAATTTTACAAAGTGGCAGCCATTTTCAACATATGCAATACTAAATGAAAATAAGGGAAAAGCTTGTGTAAGGCCAAAGGTGCAGAGAGTTGCAATTTTGAAAGCAAATGCCATAAAGGCCACTCAAATTAGACTCACTGTACTGTAAATCTTTCTCCTCAAGTGTGGAGACCCAGGCATGCAGTTCTGAGATCAGGACTGGAGTTAATTTCCTTTCAAATTATTTCTAACAACAGAAAACATTTATGGAACTTCTTTGGCAAACATTTTCAGATTAATTTGACACAAACATCTATAAACATCTTGACTCAAAATCTTTCTCAAAGGTGAATGAACACCATTAAGATACTGTTTTTTCAGCACTTGTTGAAATCAAAGGCTTGTTATCAACTGTATTTAAATACATTAACACTTAAAAACCTTCACAGATGCTAATGGTCTGTCAATGTAAAGTATGTTTAGAGATCTGACCATTGCCTTCCAAGTTCATGACCAGTATTGATTCAACTTCATTGTAAAATAAGCAAGCTGGCAAGATACAAGGTAAATTCCAACCTGTTTACAAAGGCTAAGCAAATACCCATTAAAAATTTTGGAGATGGTGTGTTACAGTATAGTTGCACAGTGCTTATGTCTACTGAATACACAAATCCAAACTTTATGGAACAAGACCATCACAGATCTTTGTATCTCTGATAACTTGGCCACAGCCGTGGTTCGCAGCAAAGATCTAGTAGTCTGTCTCACAAAAGTAACAAATAAGGCCTAAATCCCCAGTTGTGC
This sequence comes from Galbula dea, assembly GCA_013399015.1. NCBI lineage: Eukaryota > Metazoa > Chordata > Aves > Piciformes > Galbulidae > Galbula > Galbula dea. Next base: position 690,906 of record VWZX01008009.1, read on the forward strand.
TCCTTCACCATTCCTCAGGCCTTTGTTTTGTGGTATCGTAAGCTCTTATTACTTCAGACTGGGAAACGATTCCATTTTCGTCTTGAGAGAAGGCATAGCCATCTGCAGATACAAAACATAATAGAAACTAATATAGTTTTGATCAGATTTTTTTGTTAAAAGGTTTAACAAAAAAACTTAACAAAGGTCAGTAGAGGAAAACAAACCTCTCTTCGGCAATCAGTAGGTAGAAAACCATGCTGTTTCTCACATAATTTGTAATTACAGTATCGCAGAAAGAACTCTGTGCAGTATTTTATTAATGAAAAGAACCCTACGGGCAGGCAGAGAACATAGTCTACTGTGTTTAGGATACTGCATTTTTACTATAAACAAATGCAGTGAAAGGTAGAATTTTACTTCTGTATTATTAATGAATATTAATTTTTAAATATCAGTAAACACTTACGAAGCAAGTTTTGCTGCAGAGAGTCAGAGCGATACAAGTTCACATGGTTCTTCTTAAAAACATTCTTCAGTAGTTGGGCTCTTTCACTTAAGCTAGGAAGAAAGTGGACATGTATGAAAAGTATTTACTTACTAATTACAGAATCTGTTTGAGTCTGTTAAATGGGAATTAATTATTACATGAAAAGTATCCATTCTCTTTTTTTCTTTTTTTAAAATTGTACCTGAATTAATTATTAAGATAATGATTAAAAGCATGTGCAAGGGCAGATTATGAAGTCCAGATACTTGGTAATGATTTGACTCACCACAGTACAGGTAAAACATGTTTGAAGCACTCTTGTGTGCTGACAATACAAATAGAATAATATCATGAACATTTGAGTATGACTCCTTTAGAAACATCTGATGTAAGGAGAAGGCACCGGGTTCCTTGCTGTAGCACAGCCTGATTAATGCCAGGTTGAATTACAGTCTTTCTTTTGTCTTACATAAGGTGCTCTTAGCCTCTGCTGACACTCTTCAACTCTACTAAGTAGCCCAAAAGGATGGGAAAAGAAGTTGGAAAGTCACATCTGTGGTCATAAGCTGTGAGTACAAAAATGTATTGGTTCCTTGAGAAGTGTTCTAGCAAGGTGTGCTCCCCATGAAACTCTAGGTGTTTTTCTGGAGATCATACCCATATAACAGACTACTTTTACTACTAGAGTTTGGTCACTTCAGTCCATCTCCTTCCTCCTCAGCAGTAACAAATCTGTTGTGCTATGTGTGTATTGTGCTTCAATGTGATCCAACTGACTCCCCCTTTCAGGCCAACAAGAAAATAGGAGTATTAAACAGTTTCTAAATTGAGACTCAAGCATCAGCTGAGTGCTGTAAATGAGTGAATATAGTAGTGAATGTGTCAAGCTTCTTTACTGTGGATCTTTCTTAGATTTAAAGGTATCTCAAACAGGATCCTACATTACTAAATAGATAAAGATGGACAAGCTATAGCTCAGAAAGCTTTCAAAATCTGACAATTTTGTTAACATATAAAAGGTATGCAAGGGACTATATTAAAAAATGCAAAACCCTTTAAATTTCATCCGTTAAATGTGATATTCACTGTGAATTAGAGTTTGTGTTTCAGAGAAGTATCAATCTATCATTTAAGCATTTCCAATGCTGGAAAACCCAGTTCCTCCCCACGTGAACTGGTCTAAAAATTAGTTTACTTAAAAAAGTATCTCAAGTTTATTCTGAGTGTATACTGATTTGATTTTGTTATGGTTTTGTTAGATTATCAAAATTGCATCTTGTGTATGGATGAGTTTTGATCAGTCACATTACTTTTTAACATTGTTACCAACTTGCTGAACAGACTTACTTTCCCAGGCTAAGTGGTGCAAGGAACGAATGGAACTGTATTTCTTCCTCCACTAGATTAGCATTCAAATAATCAAATTAGAAATACTCATTCTTTCTTCAGAAGGCATGTACTTTTATATATGTAGTTGAACCACTGTTATAAACTGGAGAGATTAATGGTCTATTTCCCCTTTCTGTTCCCCTCTAGTCTGGTGGTTAAACCATACACCAGCAGGTGAGAGCTTAGCTCTTCTAAGTTGAAGAGAGAGATAAACCTTTTATTCCCACACCCACTGAGGAATGTTAACTGCAAAATCTATAAGGTAAGGGGATTGGCAGGGGAAACTGTCACCATATTTTGAATGAAAAGATGGAAGGAGACTTCCTTGTATAACAGGAAAATAGTTCCACGAAAACAGTTGGCATCTGCTGACTGAATCAAGAATGAAGAGGTTAAGAGGACTGAGACACACCTAACTCACTGTTTTTATAAGGTAGCTCTTTGAAGACTTGTTTGGTTTTTGTTAATTTTTTTCATACTAACTGCTCCTCTAGGTTGTGTAGGAGCCCAGTTTTTTAGTTCAGAGCTACAAACTATTAAAGTGATCACATCAATAAAAAATTAGGGACAGAGGTTTAAACCACAAGGATACATAAAGAGAGTAAGTAAATATTTTCATGTAAGATTGGAGGTCAAAGAGGTGGAAGACCACATGAATACTTAAATACAGTTATCAGCTGTATCTCCTTTGCAATATGTCTGAGAAACCCTTCTTAATGTGAGTTAAATCAGCAAGATTCTATGATTTTTGAAAGGTGTTTTTTTCTTAATAAAAATCCTACTTTATTAAAAACAAAGCAGGCTTATTCTAGATTTTTTTGGTACCATCACTATTCTTTGCTTGTGTTCCAGAATGAAATGTTCAGATTGCTTAAATGCTAAGCACTGAAAATACTGCCCTAAGTTTTACATGAACATGAAGTATGCACATTTCTTAGTTTATGTATAATGAACTTTCCACTGCACAGATCTGATTGTTGGTACAGAAATACAAATAAAGTAGGAAATATATTTGGGAAAAAAAAGTGTTTCCAGCTACTCAGGTATTAAATTCTGCTTCATTTCTGTACTTCAAGAACTACTCCAGGCTCTTTATTATTATGAATGACTGTTGCCATTCAAGAGCACATTTAAAATTCTCCGTGTGAAGTCAAGCAAATATGGCTTCATAATTAAAATCACTGTAATTAAATAGCCTATGCTCATTATGTGTACCAATAAGGACAAGGACAGTAGTAACTATTTTTGAACATGAAATGTATACATTAACAGTCAATTAATCTCATTTACAGGAAAAAAATTACTAAATTATGTATTTCTGACCAACCCCTTAGCTAGTCTACAAACAATTTCCAAGTGGCCTAAATGAAAAATGATGATTATATGGAGCAGCATTTGCAGTATATATATATCTAGGGATGTTTCCACAAGTTTGGGCTATTATTCATGTTATTGTTAGTCTGTATAGTATTCAAACCACTAAAAATATATTTATAGTAAATACTAACACTTGTTTTTGCTTTAGAATTATACACAAGGCATCAGAAAAACTGGTTTTGAACAATGGTTTATACAGTATTCTCTTACCTTAGCCATTTCAATTTTAAGTACAAATGGCTTTGTGGCATTTCAGTTTCAATGGATCTTCTGATAGAAATCATACTTTGTGGCACCAATTTGTTAATTCACTGAAGCTGCTCTATTATGTATAGTATCAAGGCACCCTCAAGTCAATAGTATTCCAACATGAAATTTTACTATCTGTTTGAAAGTGACCATGCAAAACTCACAACTTCTAGATCAAGATCTATTCTTATTTAACTGACAAATATGTGATAAAACCAGTTTCAGTGCGTTGCTTACAGAAGAACAGAATAAAGTATTTTTGGACAGTTTTTGGGGAAAAAAATCTGATTACACATCCTTACATACATTAAACTAGCAAGATATGATAGAAATGTTCTTCCTGAGCCTTCAGTGATAAGAGTTTAAAAACCTTTTCAAGTCAAGACTAAAAAAAAAAAATATAAAGGGATGACAGATTTTAAAACTGTATGAACATGCCCTATTTTTAAAGTATAGGCTAAAATACAATAAATATCTCTGAAGTAGATTTAAAACTATTTCAATGTCAATGTCAATTTTTATTTTAAGGAAACAGCTGAAAGCACAAATTGAGAATTTAAATAGAAGATTCTGCTAAGAATAATAGAAGATGCTTCTGGCTCAAAGCTCAGCACATTGATGTACAAGGTGGTTAACCTGGAGGAAGATCTTGCCCTGAAGCTACCTAAATGAGCACTGCCACTGGAAAGAAACATCCATAACAATCAATTTAGAACACCTTTAAAGGTAAGAGACTCTTGCAAGCACTAGTTGGGTCTTGCCCTGATGAAGGAAAAGTATGCTCAATGCAGGAATGGTCATCAATTACAGGATTTTGCAGTGCTTCCAGTATGAAGCTGCTGCCACAAAGACAGCATATACAGCATGACGTCAGACACTATACAAGTATGTGCACCTATGTAGCCCACCACATGCTAGGTGTTCCAGAGGTGGTGGGATAAGCTTTTAGGCCTCACAGCACCTCCTCTGGTACTTGTCTATGGTCCCAGGGAAGATGAACTCCACTAGAGACATGTCATTCTTGTTAAAGGAAGAACTAGGAAAGGAAAGGAAAAGTAAGAGCATACACTCACAAGAGCTGGATATTCCACCTGTTTGAAATAGTGGTCATCACCTTGATATCCAATGTAATTTGGTCTCCACCTGGTAAATCCTAGATACCCACAGAACTGGAGGAGGGATACAGTAAAACTGAAGGAAAAAGGGAACTTAAGTATTTTAATGAACAAAAGGTGCTTCCTGAAAACTGAATTTAAAATAAAAGAACTGGCTGTTTGGGATTTTTCTTTTCTCCTTTCATGCATACCTTGGTAGAAAAAGAGCCTTCTTGGCTAAGTTCTTTGCCATGGAGATACTAAAAAACTAGCAGTCCAAAGGTAAGGAAGAACAGGAAAATCAGCTACCAAGTTTCAGCTTTTTTTAGACGTCACTAAATTCAAGAAACTGAAGAGAAGGAAAGAAAGCTCTAGCTCTGCCAAATGGGATTAATGAATTGGAAGGTAGGGAGAAGTGGGGGGGCTTTGTCACCTCATGCTCCCATTCAGCAAGTGCTTGCTGTGAGTTCAGCTACGGTTAAAAATTCTTAAGTATTTTAGTGAGGTTACATCTTTAAGCTGAGTTACAAACAGAAATTGTCCAATTGTTCAGTTTTATCCTCTCCCTTTTCAAATTACCTGCCTGACCCATAAAGGAGGATGTAACAAGGGATTTCTTGTGGAGTCTTAAGTTTAACCTGTATGAGGTAAGAAATAATTTTGTCAGTTTTGCTCTGGACTGGTATTAGATTCAATTTCAGTCAATCCTAGATAGATTTTGCTGTTTTCCCCTATGCTACCAAGAAGGATTTAAAAATTTTTTTTTTTATTTTTTTTATTCTGCTTTGGCTGAATTTATAATTATACTAGTGAAGAGTGAAATGCTGGTTTAAACTCACTTTGTATTAATTATTAACACAGTCAAAAGTGACAGAATTAAAATCATACCTCAAGTTTGTTCTACACATAATAACTAGAAATATAACAGCTGCAAAGAAACACATCAGTTAAGGCCTTTGACAAAACATATATCTAAGCATATTAAAAAACATATGGTCTCAGTAGGCCTGAAACCTCTTTACATATGCCTTTTGTTTGTATGGATTTTTAAATATACCTTTTTGTCTTTGAAACATGTCTAAAACATTTAAATCTTTTTTTAAAAATTAAGATAATGATCTACAGATTTTTACAGTACCTCTTGCCATGTACAACTGCCCCAGGATCCTCAGACTTTGCTTCCAACTCTTGAACTTCATCTACTAGTGTCTTAAAAGTAGCTCTCTTTACTCTGTAAGCAACAGAAAATACTTCCAGATTTACTCTTCTTGAAAGGAAAAGAACAGATTATTTTATCACTTATATAAATATTCAGTTTACAAATCCATTTTTGAGGTGACTTAAAATTAAGCTTTACATGAAATATAAAGCAAATCTAAATAATGTATTTTATCAGCTGTTCTTGCAAATTAGAAACAACAAATATTTATTAAAAAGACATTAGAGTTGTTGAAACATTTAAAATACTAATAACACTTGTAAAGTTTGTCAGAAACAATGTGAAAAACAGTTTTACGTAATCACCAGAGCTAATATTAATTTTCTTTTCTTATAACAGTAATTAGAACACACATTTAAAAGTTAATCCCTTCTCCTGTAAGCCTTGGTATTTCTGTACTCACACTTTGTATACTACATCCAAAAGTAAGGCTGTCATGGGAATACATAGAAGTCCCATCCAAAACACTCCAGAGCTGAACATCATAGCTGCCTGGAGGGGAAAAAAAAGGACAAAATGTGATGATGTTATAACAAGAACTAGGGAAAAAAACTTAGAAATATCAATTACTTGATTGAGAATATCAAAAGTAAATTTTAATGAACTATTTTATACCCTCTAATATGAAACAAAATTTAAATGCTTTCTAAAACGCCTACAGAAATCCAGTAGATAGGAAGCACAAACTCATGTTAAGGTGCCAGTAGAAAGATTGCACTGCTTAGCCTTTGAGAGAGGGGGGATCTACCTCTCCACACCCCTGCTCTACACCACTATACTGATTGTAAATATCTCCATTAAAATCAGATATATTGAAAATCCACCTCCCTTCTTACACAGTATTTGTCAATGCATTATGAATGCAATTTCTTCTTTGCAATCACCCCTAACAGGATATCATGGTTCCTGACTCCGATACAGATACTGGACACTGTTACAATCATTTTGCAGTGTAACTCAGTCCAAAGTTATCTCCAACTGAACTCACTGTACCACAGTTCCCACACTGCCACAGACTCCTGTTCAACAAACTGTTTAAAAATGAGAACTAAGAAAACAACTAATTAGATAATTATGGAAGTATACAACATATTGTTAAATGAAGAGCTAACACTAACAGATGGTGAAATATTTGCAAAGATAATTGTTTTTAGCAGTGTGTTTTCTTTTTTATACATTGCTTTATATTAATACATAGACATTTCTTCTGTTGATAACTTGGTCTGTAAACATACTAAAAGCTAAAACACACTAAAAAGAAAAAACAAACATCATAATATATGGACTTTAAAGGAAAAAAACTCCTTCAATCTACCCTTGTAATTCATGGTCAAGTATCTACATCATTAATATTATGGAAGGAAGGAGTATGATAAATACTTAATGAAGGATATTACAGAAATACTGTTTTGCAGTCAGTATTAAAAATACCTTTGTAATGTAATTAGACTGCACAGAGACTGAAAGTAGCACTGCTACACAATGACACCCTTTCAAATCGGAGGGTAATTCCTCTCAAAGGTTAAATCTCAGTACATAACAAATAAACCAGCTAAAATTTCTCTAAAATTAATTAGCAGTCAAATGCAGTAGCTGAAGTCTAATTTCTGAATGCGTACACATGAGCATTTAAGAATGATACTTGACCTGTTCATGTGTAAAAACAAAGTGAACTATTTCCAGAAAAGAAATTTCGTTCCTGTATAGGTAAAAAAGTTCTATTTACCTTGTTTTCATATCCGAGTTCCTACTCACACTGATTCTTTGGAAGGCATTAGAATGCATTTGAACTGAAAATTCGGCAAACTTTGCACAGCCATGTTAAAAGGACAAAGATATTGACCTGAGTAATTATTTCTGCCAACAGCTGTCAGCAAAGGTGTAAACAGTGAGCAGTGATAGGTTCAAAATAAAACAATTCAGACTTTCAGTAGAGGGGAAAAAAAAAAAAAAAGAAATTTTGTATCAGGAAGTGGAGAAAATGTATTAGCACAGCAGTCACTTTAGAAGCAAAACCTGACTTTTGACATACTTGATGAAATACTCATTTCCTAAACCAGCAGCTAATAGGAAATGTCTATCACAGCTACATTTTGCAAGATTTTTATAATTACACAGCAATTAGAGAGACAAAGTTTCCTAAAAAACAAGAAAAAGCAGGAAAAACACAACTTGAAGAAATGACAACTCTTATTTCCTATTATTAACAACACTTTTTAATTTATAAGCACGCAGCAAAAGAGCTGTCCTTGCCTTAGCCACTCTGTATTAAATGTTTGCTGGTGAAACAGCAAAAGTGATAATGTAGGTCTTAGGATGTTAATTCTGACCATTGTAATGCTAACTATGAATGAAGGAACAACTGGCGCCTACTATTCAGTCCATCCAGCCTTTGGCTTTACAAATGAACAACATGAATTGAGGAGAGAAAAAAAAAGTTTTTCTGCGTCATATTTGAAAGCCTGTCAGATTTTTTTTTTCCTTCTACAGAGTTAATCCAAACCTAAAAGATTTAAAGCCGACATTCGCATTACAGACAGAGGGCCTCTTTGTATTTTTTGGACGAAGAAGGGAAAAAATAAAATCCCACAGAGGTATTTCCTTCCTTTCTGTACAAGAAAGCTCCCTCCTCACTCTGTAGAAAACATTTTTGTCTCTAACTTTTCACATCTCTCTACACACAGGCAGGTCATCTGGGAAATGGCAAACCAATCCTTTTCAGACAATGGCACTAACAGGAGCAGCCTGTTCTGGGGACGGACTCTGGCTGCCTCTGTTCGTGGTTTACAAATTGTTCCTAATGTGAGAGATTTGTGGTCTATGCCAAGTTTTCCCCCTTTAGGCCTTGTGAAACCAAATGGAATCTGCCACAAAAGTGGCTCCCAGGGGAATTCAGAAGTAATCCAAAATGAGAGCTGGGAAGCCTAGTTTATTGTAGGACTTAAAAATCCTGCAGGAAGGATAAATAATTTGTTGTCTATGGAGCTCGTGTTCAATATTAGGACCTTCTAAAGTGAATTAACGCTACTTAGTAAGTGTATTGCACAGAGTTTTACATAACTTCTTATTTTCTGATAGAGAAAAAAACACTGAGAACCACTCCCTTTCACAGCTTAGGGGGCAGACTAGAAAACCTGGCTGCAAAACATTTTTAATGTACTGATGAAGATGTACTGTTAAGAAATTATATGCCAAAATGAACAGAGAATATTCACTTTTGCTTCACTATGAAGAAAATAGTCAATGTTCTGCTGAAACAGCTGTCTCACATTTTAAAAAGCCTTCTAAAAATAAAGAGAGAAAGATGAAAATAAGAGTAAAATCTTGCTGCTGAAAAGTCCGTGAAACTCATTTTCCGTTGACCTAGTTCAGGTATCAGCTAGTGCCCTCTCCTTCTAGACTACAGATCCATGAAAATAATGGCTCCTCAATACCGTCAAAGGAGCTACAATTTCTCCTCTCAACAACCCATGGAGATAACTTCATTGGTTTTAGTTAACGCCGTATTTGCCTTCGTAAGTGCCCAAACACTTACTGTTGTAATACTAAAACGGATCTGCATTAAACTCCCAGTGCAGTGAAGTTCCAACAAGTGAGTTCTTGTAATGCCTCTAGTCTTCCTTTGCTGTTTAAGAGTTTAAAAAACATCTCACAGTTCCTGTTATTTAAGCATTAAGTAGGAACTCTGCTTATTAGGTATATTAAAAAGAGAGTCCCCTTCATTATTCAAAACCCGTCTGGACACGCTTCTGTGTGACCTGGTCTAGGGAATCCTGCTGTGGCAGGGGGTTTGGACTAGATGATCTCTTGAGGTCCCTTCCAACTCCTAATATTCTGTGATTATCTGCAAATACAAAGCAAAGCCTTGCTGGTATGTAACAACTAGTAAGAGGTATTGAAATGGAGTATCAGCCAGTCTGGAAGCAGATAATTGCAGGCAGAATCTATACTTACTATTATATACTATTACATACTTATCTATTCTTACTGTAACAAATCTCCTGTGAGACGAGAAAAGTGAGTAAGGATAGACTAATGAACATGCCTTTACTCTTTCACTAGCTGCTCTCATTTTTCTTCAGTTAAGGATATAACTAGTTCATTGCAAGACCACTGATTTTCTCACTGCAGGCAGGTATGAATGGGGGACTGTATCCCACTTAGAGATGATTAAGATTATGGTTTAATTAAACAAAAATAATAAATAAAATTACAAATAATAAATACATATATATGAAAGCTTACAAACACAGATATGCACTATAAATCCTAAAGCTTCAAAGAGTACCTCTATGGTGACACAGAGAAATAAAGAGAATTAACAAAGACTTGAGTGTCTCTTCTACAGATATGTCCTTCATCCTTTGTTTCAGTGAATATTTTAGTATTTGATGTATCCACTGAAACACACATCTTGCCTTTTTCTAAGGAGTTCTTCCCTAGTTCTTTCTTGTGCATCTATACTTAAAAGCATGATCTTTACAGGTAAAATATTAAGAAAAGAACCTGTAAGAGCTGGTTGTGCAGATGCTTCCACATTAGACAATACTAAAAGACAACAAATAAGGAAATGAACATTACTGCAGATAAGTACTGTACTATAATAAAGACTCTGCTACAGAGACTGTAAAGTTGTTACAAAATCACTTAAAACTTTTAAAATGTTTTCCACATTTCTCTCTCATACACTGTGCAGCAAGTTTCCTCTAACAGAAATAATATTTTGCTACTATCAAAATCCTCCTGGTAAAAAAAAAGGTTTATTTCAATATTTTGCTACAAGCAAATAAAACTTTAATTCCTAGCATTTTAGAATCTGTGCCTACAACTAGAAGAATATAGTCCCTAATTCTTAGAACTCAAGAAGAGACTTTTTTAAATGAATGAGTCTAAAGTGCAAACAAAAATAATATGAAGGCAAATAACAACTTAAAGTTTAATGATGAAATATATGAGTCTTGTTTCAGACTACAGGACCTGAACTAGCTGTGGTTACTACATAATAAACTACTTAGGCTATCATCCCTTTTTAATCGCATGTCCTCCTTCAATTTTTCCATTTTCTCCTCCTTCATAAACCCCACCACTGTTTCTCTCACATTTGTCATCCATTTTCCTTCTAGGTTGTGTCTGCAGAAAAACAATGGTGAACTGACAGTTTTCATTTGAACATCATCAATCAGGGAAACTGAATGTTTTCTTTGCTAGGGAGTCTTCTTTATTTTGTAGTTGTTTTGTGGTGGGTTTTTTTAAAAATTTATTTTAAAACTGGAATATAAACTCTTTTAAGGTTGACACAAACAATGGCAAGCACATCCACACATCAAAAGCTACTATATACACACACATGCATAAGCAAACACACTAACAAAGTAAGACTATCCGTTTCAAATACAGATGCAGTTTTATCACAACAAATTCATGAATTTGGGTTTGTAAGTCAGACTTCTTTAGTATCATGTTGAATTTAAAACCTTACAGTATTCATTTTTGTTGACAGCTACATCTCTTTACGAACTGTTTTCCAAAGTTTGCAGGAATTACGTTTCCTTCACAAACATCTTTTTCTCACAATAACTTCAGAGACTGAACATGAACTACATGAACTAAGTGAAATACTCAGTTATTTCAACAGTGAAGTAGCCATCTTTGTCATACCAAATGTAACACACCCTGCTGCCCTACTGTGCTTATCACTATAAAAGTTCTTCAGTTTTGAAGTTTTTACTGAATATCTATAAACAGATTCAAAAAACATTCTATTCTTCTATAAAATACAAGGTAGATGAAGAAAAATGCTGAAGTATGATAGATTCAATTGCTTTGACTTAGTATAATGCACATAATTGATTTTGAATAGTTGAGGCAACAAGGTAACGTACAAAATTGCAAGGAACCCACGTATACATGGGTAAGAGCTTACACAGAGAGGGAAAACAAAGAAATTTTATAATTTCAAATTCATGTCTTTCTTAGGTGTCCAAGTACTTAACGTTGATTCCTTGGGATTTCCATTAAAATGTAATAGTTACAGAAATGCCTATATGCTATTTTTCCCATAACTGCTTATGTAGGAAGTGAGATTTGTGGGTCTGAATTACCACCAACTGAGGGAGAGAAAAGCACCTAAATTTCTCGTACCATGCATGAATTGTTGAATTGTATCACAGTGGCAGAGTTAAAGGCACTCTTTTACTGGTATGAGGCTTGATTTAGTTTATATGCTTTGAAAACCATTAGAAGAGTATCCTTCCAAAACAAGCAAGTATTCTCAGTTTCTGGTTCCCACTGAAAATGCACACCAAACTTCCCAGCTCAGGAGGTACTGCCCATGTCCAGAAGCAGACATTAATGTCTGCAAAATTAATCCTAAACTTCAGAGGTTTCTGGAACTGAATAGTTTTGAGAATTTGGGACTGAAGTCCTAATTAGACCAGCACAAGCAGGAATTAAGCATCTTTTATGGATTCAGTCCTATTTGCAATATTCAGAGCTGGATTACACAAATGGGATAATAAATGAAAGTGAAACCAGTAATTACTGTCAAAAGGTTAAAGATACAGTACAATAATGCATTCCAACCAGCACCTTAACAGAAAAGGAAATGTGTGCATGACAAGCAGATGCTCGTGCAATGTTATGGCACCTCAATTTTTTCGCGACATTTACAGTTTCAAATACCCAGCAAATTTGTAAAACTGAAAATGAACAAAACAAACAGGCCTAATCAATGCACTACTAGTGCTACCTCATTATAAAAAACCCTTCAGCCAAGTAAGCATCATAATTGTGAGTTCTGAATTTGCTAAGACTTCTCTTCAGAAAATTAAAACTTACTAATGAACAGCAAAGCAGCTTACCTGTATATTCTTCCACCAGACCATATAATCACAGCCTGTTAGTTGAGCTCTATTTTCACAAGAGTAAAAACTCATTCTACTTTAAATAAACAAGGCTACCAAACTGAAGGTATAAAATAAGCAACCCTCTTATGCACCTCTAGTTAGCAGATAGATCCAATAAAGATTAGGCACGTATTAAAGACTGAAATAATATTTTTTGCACACATTCGGATATTACTTAAAATACACTTTTACCTCTCCTGACATATCAGGTGCCATAGGAGTGACTGGCCACAAAGAAGAGTAGATTCCAAAAAACACTACCCAAAGTGCTATGCTGCCCCAGATAGCTATATGGCTGAACTGTTAAACAAAAAGAGAAAAGAAAACAATCATCACATATGCATCATGACGTAAAAGAAGATCTTTGCTACTTACTATTTACAATGCAATTCTGATATATTGGGTGAAATTTTCATGCCTTATATTAACTCTGTTACTTCAGTTAGCTTTTTCTTAAAGTAAAATTGTGCTTTCAGCAGCAACACTGCTGCATTTTAAGCCAATTTAAGTTCAGTTACAATGAGTTCAGAATAATTTTGATTTTTACAGTTTAAGGATTACTTGAAGCCTTATCCCAATATTCTCCTTCTCAGTATTAAGCATTGTTTCTTGTATGTGGATATTCTGCCTTTCCACACAGTAACCACCATTTAGTTTGACACTGTGGGGAGGGCTGACAACCTGTACAGAGACAATTACTCATCCATAACATTTTATAGAACATTTGAGAATACGGTAAAGCCATTTTCTTACCCGAGTCCAATATGAAGTCTCTAATCCAGCCTTCAAACACACTGTTAGAACCACAAACTTGGGAAGAGAGAGAGAGGATTCTTATTTAATATGGCAATCTTACTTAACATACAGAATTAATTAGTTTGGTTAAACTTCCAGGAGAACAGAAGAAAAAGTTAAATAGTTTCCACATTTCCTATTTACTTGCACAAATGAAATAAGGGAAAGGACAATCAGTCTCTTCAATTTAAATGTCATTTCCTTAATAATACTCAACAAAGACTATGTGCATCAATGAACCTAGATATGTAACAGGATCCAAACCAAAATTCATGAAGCAAAAGGCAATAATTTCTATGGACCTTCAGAAGCTACAGAATAGCCCTTCTGCTTTAATAGAATCTGCTCCCAAAGAAATGTAGGACTCTCAGCAGACCCAAAGTGAAATTCTTCTAGAACACTGCTAGCTGTATGTTTCCTCATTTTTGTGAGTGTGTTTTAAGTCCCAAGTTTAAGTGCATTTTGAAATGACCACAATAAAATGTCACTTACAAGACTTAAAGATACACTCCAGTGATGAGCCAGTAATAGAGCACTAAGAATTATTAGCTTTGATTAATATAGCCACTTATTTGATTTGGCAAACTCTTCTTTTGTATTAGGAATCTTGAGCATTTCCCTTGCCTCCTAGAGCCTTGCAATTCTGGCTCTTACTGAGTCATTAGCTTCTTTATTGATGGTATTTTGGTTACACAGAAAGGTTTGTGAAGAGCGTAGTCCACTGCCAGTACAGATGGCAGACCCTCTAGCTACTGAGAGGATGACTGCTACTTTCTAAACAAAGACAGGTTCAGAAGAGCTACATGCTAGGCTGAATACTTGCAATTGTTCAAGCTTACATTAATCTAAATTAAAACAAACCAAAAGTTTTGTTCACTTCATTAGTACTTTGTTAGTGAATGAATCACATTCACCAAACCTGAAAAGCCAAACAGTTAAATGTTAAATAGGCCTAAGACCTATGTTCTGTGTACAAATAACATGCTGAATAAGTCTGTTATGCCATTTTCATTCTTCCCTCTAATCTTCACTCCTATATTTACTCTTTTTATGGAGCAGTGTCTGAAAATATCATGTTATTTTCCTGTAGAGCATGGTTTAGACATGAACAGTAGAAGAAAGTTTATAATCCTACAGCAAGGACCAGCTGATTCAAGAAAATTGTTTATCTTCCTTTGAAATTCACACAAACAAGTTTTCTGTTTAGAAAAGAAACAGTTATTACATTTTGTGCCTCCCATCTAAATGTCTATAACAAGTTTTGCTTTTTGTGCAACCTGAAGAACAGGAAAACCACGTCACTAAGACCAAACTCCAACTGTAAGAGGAACAGTTTAAACTCTAGTCTGTTGGCCAGGTTGGCAGCAATGATGTGAGTTTGTCTACAGTTGAACTTCAAGAAGCCTCATAAATTCAGTAGAAATTTACTTCAATTAGAAGCTGAAAATAACTGGTGAAATATATATATAGCAAGTCTTTCATCATGTTTGGTGCACAGAAGGATCTAAATCCTGACAGGAAGGTTTCACTCCAGCTCTAAGTTAGTGCTTTTAATTCTGGAATCTCCTATTTCAAGTGTCACCACATTATTAAGGACAAAAAAAAAATCATAGCGCTGTAATTCCATTACTAAAATATATGTGCAATCTAATGAGAAGAAAGTTAAGGACTATGATGAGTGTTATAATTTACGTAGTCTATCCAGTACTGGTGCTATATTTGAATGAATGAAAAATTGAATTATGGTGAAAAAAACCCCCCTTATCTGGCACACTTGCTTGTTTTTGAGTTGGTTGTAAGAAAATGAAACATCCTTCTTTAGGATCAGATCAAGAATTCTCATGGCACAGACAAAAAGACTCAGTGTTGAGGCCTGTTCTCTTTAATATCTTTACCAATTCTGTAATTCTGGCACTTTGGTTTTCTTGGAAGAGGCATACCAGAGTACTTAGATCCATGTAGCTCTATCCTTCTTTCAAGGCCCCATGATAAATTAAGAGAGGGAGAACAGAAATGTGTCTTCACAAGTCCACAAACCAGTTCTATGTCCAATAACTTGGGATTTCTCTAATGCAGAAACTTACCTTAAATTAGTATGTTAGTTAGTGATGGCCTTGGCTGCAGTGATCACAATAGTGTGGAGTCTGGGATTCTTTGATTGTGGAGTTCTGGTATTCTATGAGCATGTTAATTAGGGAATTACAATTCCCACTATTTAAAAAAAATAGATTCCAGTAAGGGACACATGTATCTTCTGCATACTTATTAAACTATGTTTTAAAAACTGGAATCGGAATGCAAAATGCACTTCAAAGCTTCGCAAAAAGTCTTTTAGAGCTATTTCTTATTCTGAATCAAGTCTTCTATTTAGAGAATTATAAACAATCAAAACCCCACATCTCTTTAAGAGTTAAGGATAGAGACAATATAGATAGTCAATTGATAGAGCACCAGATATCTGTAGGAAGACTTACAGTGTATACAGTGTTCCCCAGGAGCAGGTAATCTGAGGTTTTACCATTGCCAAATACGGTGCCTGGGAAAAGAAACAATGATAAAAATAAACCCATTTAAAAATCCACAATAGNTGGTAGTAGTAGTTCCTAAAGGGTAGTAACAGCAGATTTCACCTTAAACTGTATTCAACAGTAGAGATCTATTATTATTTTCAATCCATTAAAACTTTCAGCGATTTCACGAATTACACTAGAAACAGGAGCTTTCTGCAATATCATCCACCAATATGAGTAATGTATCCAGTAATCAAGTAGAGTGACTTTTAAGATCAGAGACGCAGTATCTTGCCTTCATAAAAATATGAAATACGATAGCTACAGTACACATTTATTGTAATGTAAGTAAACAGAAAGCTTAGAGCATCAGATTTTCACTGATTCTGGATATTTTTGGTATGGAGACTTATCTTTGCTCTTTTCCATTTCTGAGATTCAGTCTAACTAAAACTACATAATATACAAAATTTTAATCTTGAGATGTCTGTTACTCATAACATTTTCAAAATTGACCTAGCTTAGAATCTGTGGGTTCATATAAATACATATCCATTTTGCACATATGGATACATACATAGCATTTATGAGTTAGTGCCCTACAGATATATGTTTGCATAAAAAGCACATCTACTATGTGTCCTTAAATTCAGAATTCTAAAGCAGTGCATCTTTGCTTATTTAACACAACTTATTTTATGACTATTGCTACAGCACAGGTCTTTTGTCTTCCCAGTTCTGTTGTGCATTGACATTTTGGGACATATTTCCTCCTGTACTGCTTAAACTTATCCAGTGCAAACCACTGACACTGAATTCACATCCAGTGGCCTTTCAGAGAAAATAGGGCACTACCTACTTCACTTACCCATCAGAAGTCACTGAGTATAAAATACTCTGCAAGAACTTTACATCTCAACCTTTTTCAGGCACGTGCAGCTGTGACTGTCTCACTATCTAGTCTCTATAGTTCCAAAATGTTCATGAGATTATTTCTGTCCCCTGTTGCCCTGGTTTGGGTTAGAACAGAACTAATTCTTTTCAGTGATTTTGTTTTTCAGCTAAAGCTCTTCTAAGAAACTGCACTTTCTGAAACTAACAACATGTTTTTGCAGACACTGCCTCCTTCTAGCAGTGAGAAGATCTAATGTTTAGATTTACTACTAGAGATTGGTATGCAAAACCAGGTCAATGCTAAAATACTGCATCTCACATTGGGGGTGCAGAGAAAGAGCTGCACTTGCAAGGAGGAGTGGACAGAACAGGTGACCCTAAACTGACCAACTAAGTATTCCATTCCATATATATGCCATATGCGATATAAAACTGGGCATCAGTTCCCCCTTTTTTTCCCTCTCCTTCTTCTTCTCCTGTGCTTCAATGGTCGGCATCTGAGGAGAACTCTGTTCTGCCCTCAGTCCTGATCCGTAAGTTCCTGCACCCAGTACCAGGATCCAGCCCCTGAGCCTGGCTCCCATCTGCTGCTGAGGCCTTCTGCCACAGTACCAGTGATGATGGTGATGTAGTTACCATCAAGGGAGGGGGAGTTGGGTTCAGTATTGGGTTTTGTACATATTTGTATATATTTCATTTATCATTATCATTAAAGTAGCTTCAGTTTTCTTTTCCAATCCACAACTGTCTCTCTCTCTTTTATTCCTTTTCCCTTCCAGTGAGTGGATGAGATAATAGGGAGCATCCATCATTGGGGTGGTGGTTGGCCCAAGTGTCCCATTTCGTTCTGCCAACTTAGGTGCATATATAACAGTTGAACTAGAAAAGGGACAGGACTGAGCCACCCAAGATGTCCCAGCTTCCTTTGTCACAAGCCTACTCTTATAGATGTAAACTAATGGGTTAGTATGTCCCTTAAGTAACAGGAGATATGGTACACACATCAGCCTTGAAAGCTTATAAAATGTAACAGACAACGTAAGGGATGGTAGTGATTTAAGATCTCATATGCATTTACCATGGGAGTGTATCATATAAAAAAATAGTATAATTTAAGTAGCAATGTCTTTCTCAACCTTGTTTCAGTTTACTTAAAACCTACTTACATAGTTTTATTCATAGGTACATAACATTATTCCTATTTTTAAACCAATTTAAAATGAAACATTTTAGATCTACTGCATCTGCTCTAGTTCTAGAGGTGGTGTCTGTTAGTATTTATAAAGCTTTCCTACAGAAAAAAGAAGGTATTAAGATATTTTGTACCTTTCAGTATTATTATTTTTCATAACACTTACCATGCTGGAGGGCTTTTAGTGGAAACCAGAACAGAATGAATGAGTGGAAGAGGCCATTTAAACAATGAACCCAGAAAACCTAAGGGAAAACAGAAAATCCATGAGAACCGTTTGCAGTAAACTAGCTCTGTGAACCTTGACCTTTCTTTTTATCTGTGTGTTAGATTCACAAAAATGTGTTTCTGTCAGGCCACCACTGTGAGGTAATATAACTGACAGGCACTTTCTGCCTCTTAGCTCTTCATGGGTCATTTATTTTTATGTTTGGAAAAAAAGTGTGTATTATTTCCATTTAATTTCAAATCAGAAGGGAAATTAAAATACATGCATATGGGAATATCAACAGAAAAAGTAAACTAAACCAGGTAACTGGAAAAATTGCGACATTTTAAGTAGGGAATTAAAAGGAACTCTTGCTTTTATAATTTACATTTTGTCTAATAAGAAATTTGGATAGTAAAACAATCAAACCCTAAGTTTTACATGTATCTACCTACATATTTCCACATACAAAGTAATTTTAAAAAGGCAAATGAAAACATCTTCCTTAGATTTCTCACTACATGGTGTCCTTGAAGTGCACAGCTTCATCGTATTAAACTTCCTTCAATGTATTTGCTAAATAATTCTACTTTCAAACTTGCTTTTAATTTGTAAAATACATTTTCTGAGAAGAACTCTATTAAGTTTAAGAATAAACAACCTATTGATGCCTTCCACAATATATTGTATGAAGACATAAAAAGACTGAATCAAAAATATGTAACCCGTTTCTTTCAGGATAGCAATCTTGTTTTTCATTAAGAACAATTTTGACAGTCACAGGCTTTATTTTAACTAACTGACATGTATTATGAGTGTTAAGGTGTTCAAACAATTGAAATTAAGTTGCCTGCCTCGCAACATTTTCCACAATGTCTCAAAGTCCTTTGTTAGATCATACAACTACACTATGCTGTATGATCCAATTTACACTCAAATTCTTTTCACATTTGAACTTGTGCTACTCATTAACCTTTGCCTCTCCTTCTTGCTATGTCATTACCAGAAGTTTTTTATTTGACAGAAAGCACAGGTGGTTGCAAGAAAAATTAGTTCTACTTTTCCATTTTCCTGACCAATTCTTATTGTCACATGCTAATCCTTTAACCTCTGTCATGACCTCATAACCTTTGATCCCTTTTACCATAACAAACATCTGCATCAACATTCAAGGCAGTAATGTTTCCAAGCCTTTTAACACCAGCTATTCAACTTATATAGGTGGGAATTTGTAGACGTTTACTTATAGTAAGTGTTGTATGGGAATAGCCAAGCAGAATTTCCAAAGCCAACAATACATCTGTGCAATAACAAAAATATTGCAGATTTATTTAAAAAAAGAAAAATCCAAGAGCTGCAACTCATGGCTTACATTATTTATTACAACTATCACAACACAAAAGCGTGTGTATTAGTGGATCATGAGAAGTCTGATATTTGTAAACCATTCACAGGGACACAATAAAACTATTTTTCTCAGTTTCCTTATAACTTTTAAGTTTGTGTTTCTGGATGAAGGGATGAAGTGAGGAAGAAGAAGAAGAATGTCATACGCTTCAGTGAACTCTGACAGTTTAAACAAACAGTTCTATGTAGACAGAGGTACTCCAGTTTTGAAGCACAAGTAGCACAGATATGAGATCTAAGTATTCTGTATCAGCTCTGCATATTTACGACAGACCATCACATGTAAGCACTGCTAATTCAGTGACAGACTGAAAACGACCCCAAGCTCAGCACGCAATGACATTACCTGAATCGTCCCAATTATACTTAGAAATTCAAATAAAGCGAGAAAGGAACTTTTACAAACACCATGCATTCATGAAACAGCAGATTCAGGAAGAATTTAATTTAGTTTTTTTAAGAGATTATTTATGGAAAAATTGTAGAAATTGTGTATATTTTATTGTATATTACTGAGTCCTACATTCTTTTACTACTTCTTGTGCTAGTCTCTCCAAGATTAAGGTTGCCCATTTTCCACTAAAAGCAAGCTCAGATTCCTTTTGATCCACTCTGATACATTCTTAACTCTCTCCAAGTATTTTTTCCCAAAACTCAAAATGAAACCATAAAATCTCAACTCCAAACTGACAAAGTTCCTCCCTCTACAAATCTAATGTCAGGTCTTATTGTTCTCTGCAACACTTCTCCATTGGCTTCAGTAATCCATTTCCATACAACAGTACAAATATATACAATTCCGGCAACAGACAGGTCTAATCACTTCTGCCTATAGAAGACAGCTTTATTACTCAAAAAAAAAAAAAAAAAAAAAAAAAAAAAANGGGCTGGAAAAAAAATTCCTTGCTATCCATTTCTGTACTTGCTAAAAAAATATGAGTTGTATCATTCACAGACAAGTGGACAAATGGAAAAAGTAGTAATTAAAATCTCCTTAATTTTTAATTATGAGCAGCATAGAACAAAAAGGAAAACTATACTGAATTCCTATTATTTTCTGCTTTAATTATATTGGGTTTTTTTGGTATCTACCTTAGTATTAAAGTCCAGTGCATTTTGTGAAGTCTTGTATAACTCTGGATATTTCAGCATATTTTCTTTTCGACAGGATCTCTCAAATATTCCAAGAGTTAGTGGAGGCATTGCAGTGAACATCTAGAAGACAGAGTAAAAAAACCCCAACCAAATCAAAACAAAAAAGAAAAAAAGTATAAAAAAGAAGTGCAAAATTTTGGAGGCGAGAAGATTGCTTACTCAAGAAACTTTCATGCTTATGACTGAAAATAACTGAAAACACACAAATCATCTTACCACATTGTAGAGACCTATACACCATCTTTCAAAAAGAATTTGTCCAGAGAAGCCATTGACAAAAGCAAACCAGACCTGATAAAGAGGAGAACCATGTATTACTTTAATGTCCTGTTAGGTGTGATTAACAGATTTTTTTTTTCTCAGCTTCACAAAAAAGGTATTACTAGAACACATTTGCAACACAGTTGAGGATGTTATGGCTGAAACATATAAAAACCCCGAACAACCCACAGCTCAACAGATATTGGGCAATCTAGTCAAATATACGAGCAATTCCTTCTAAATACGAAAATATTCCAAGGAGATAGCTATTTTCAGATGGAATTTCATGTGTTTGAGAATGATTTAGTTCACTCTATTCATATTGTACTTAATGAAATAAAAATTCTAAAAAATATGAGGGGAAACAAAAATGTATCACAGGAAACAACTACAGATTAGAAGCAGTCATCTCCTTCTAATCATTAGCAAACCTCCTAACTAACAGAATTCATAAAGTAAACTGTAATTTAGAACTCAAAATTGTACCAATATTCCTTCCTCATACAAGAAACTCTGTAAGAGGATGAAGGTTTACCTGAGCACTAAATCAACTACAGTTACTGAGTTAACAAGCACTAACTCAACTACATAATATTTTAGAAGCACAGGTGAAAATCTCTTTCATTGCCCAAGTTTTATCACTTTTTGCTAAGAGGGTGAAAAGGTCAAATTTAATCTGCAAGGCATGATGACACATTTTCTTACGTTTTTCAGTATAGAATAAAGCATGACTGCTTTCTTTTGTTTCTTACTTCATGCTTATATTAGTTCAATGACAAAGGGGAGAAAAAGTGTTTTGCATGTATCCTTATTAATAAGTTATACTGAAACTATATTGCCTCTGACAAACATAAGCTGTAAGGTGACAGAAGCTAGTCTCATTGAAACAACATTCTACTCAAGACTCGTGTTTTTCAAGAGAATGTTTAGATGCTGCTTTGCAGAGACCTGCTACAGTCAACATGTATGTTTACCAGTATGTACGTAGGCTGGCCTCCAAGTGACCAGATTCTATGACAAGCTCATAATCTTTTATCATGCTGTGAAATGTTTCATAGTTGTGAATACTCTAGAGATGGAAACCTCCCTGAAATTAGCAATTATCAACACTAAAATGGGACTTAAAATTCAGCTAAAATTGCTATTTCTTCACCTAAAAAATAAGGAGATTTTTTGGTGGTCAATTACTGGAACAAGACTGCACACAAAATTATGAATGTTAGAAGCTGCAATATGGAGATATAAAATGCACTGAATCTTCTGAAGTGTTATATTTCTTTACTTTGATTGACTTAATTACAAGTAGTCTATTTTCTTATATTTCAGTCTACTCACTGGAAAGACAATGGAATTACTTCATGCCAGTTAAATAAGATTTTTATAAGCTCACACGTACTTCAACTTTTGACTTTTGAGATAGGAATTATGATTTAACTGTGATGAATTTGGAAGGTACTTATTTGCAGCAGTTTCTCAGTAGTTGAGGATGAGGGAGTGAGATGAGTGCATAATCACCTGTTCGTTACTGAACAATTAATTATGTATTCAACATCAGCACAATCTTAGATGCTTTACAACTAAGCTAAAAGTGTGAACCTAACCCAGAATCACATCACCACTGCTGGGTATAAGTTGTGCTCCTCAACTGCCTTGTTTCTTTTCAGCCTTTTCATTATATACAAATCCTACATTCATTTACTCCCAGCCTAGGAAGACGATTCCTGAGAGAGAAGTGAAGGACAGATACTATTATGGCATTGATCTCTTAATTTTTTTTTCTTGTCATATATGAAGTCATTTCCAAGCCTTGCAGAAATGCTATGCATTGTTTTATCCTTAAAAAACCCTGGTGCTTTCAGATGTATTTTGTATGGAATTTAGGTTAAAATTTTAAAATTATTTAAAATTGTACTGTAGAATTTTAAAGAAATCATTTAAGTTATAAGAGTAACTTCCTGAAATCTTAGCATTCACTTTCTTCCAAAGAAAGCATGCAAGTTACAGGAATTTCAGTTAAGTTTAGTGTATTATGGAACTGGAACAAATCTTGGTCAGAACTCTAAATGCAAGCCAAGAAGAAATGAAATTTGGTAGCACCCCTGTGTTCAAAAGTACTTGTTAAATCTATCAGAAAAAAAATGGCTGGGAAGAGAAACCTTTTAGCGTGGCTAAGAACAATGCTCTCTGCAGTAGAAATGCTATTATTTAGATATACTACTTTAAGAGACAGCATCTTTAGTATCTAAGCAGAAACATGGACTTTCTATTGTTTACAAGACAGCGTTTGAAATGATTCACATTAGAACACCTGTGGATCAAAAATAATTAGCAGATCTGGGGGTGGTGTGGAGGAAGCAGAAAAGACAAACACAGCCCGCAGGTCAAACTGTAAGAGGACAATAAAGTAAATCACTCACCCTAACTTCTGAACCTTGGACCCTAGAAAATTAAAATCTCTACTACAGATGAAAAAAACTCTCTGGAGCTTACTACAGTATTAGTAGTGACATAGACAAGAAACACAGTTTCTTGCTTTGCAGTGGGAAATTTACTCATTGAGAAGTGTGTTTCATTCTGATTATGATGGACAATAATTTTGCAGCTGTACATGCAAAATAACTTTTCAGGACACGTTGAACATGACTACTTTAGGAGCAGATTCAGAAACTTCTCTTCTAGGGGGCAGGTCCTACTTTAACAGCTCAAATTACTAAACCAGCTAACTAAACTAAACAGAAGGACAGGAGATAAGTGTCCTTGAGAAGTAATTTAGACTACATAAGTGAGGGAGAAGTGAAAATTCAGACCATTTTATAGTTCAATTGATAAATAATTTTCATTGAAAATGAAAGATTTAGGTTGATAGCCCATCTAAAATGAGATGGGCATCAATGCAGATTGCTGTATTTCTAAATTTTCAAAACATATAATGCAAAAAAGTGGGCATGAGCACAATCGCTTTCTGCTCTCTTTGTTTTAAACAGAACTTGACGCAGTTTGCCTTCAGTAAGTATGCCATGGCATACTAAACAACACCACCTAAACTCTATAGCTCAGCAGCAGTGTGAGTACACACAAAAAGTTGGTCATATTTGGGGTTACACATGATGTGGATCTCAGCATAAGTACAAGCGTTCATCTGATGTATCAGGGAAAGGTAATTGGGAACAAAACGGTAAATGTGAGTGGCAGAAAGTGTAACTCAGCAGTGTGATGAAAAGGGACTGGGGAAGAAAAAAACAAGAGATAATAACCATCCAAAGTTTACAGAATTACTCACCTAAAATTAAAATACCCTAATTAATTATTACAATTGAACTGTTTATGTAGTATCATTTAAACTGTTACAAATGGCCATGTTTACAAATCTGTGACTGAACTTTTAAATATGAACTCCATGCATACATTTCTCCTGTTTGTGCCCTGGTCTTTTACTCTTTTGTTTGGATTTTCCCCTACGTGAGACATGAATAACCTATACAAATCTTAAAAAAATTACCTTATTTAAAATTGTAAACCTTTTTTTTGTTTAACGCAAACCAGGCATTTTATGTTATTACTAGTTAGCAGAACAAAAAGTAGGAATAGGAAAATTCTGTCCCTCCAGTGTTGAAGGGAGATTTGAGTAACTTCAAAAAACAGAGCAGTTTAACAAGAGTGTATGCAGTAATGATAGTTATAAAACCAAAATCAATCCACAAAGGAGCTCTTAATCACGAGATCAATCTCAATCCCAACCATCATCATCAGGTAATGACAGGTCCCTCAAAATAAGCATGAGACCCTGCATAGGCCTACCCTATGTGAGTGTGGGGCTCAGAACAGGCTTTATTAAGCCGTTATGAACATTAGCAGTCTATTTGAAATTCAAAGTTGTCACTTGCAATTTAGAATAATACTTCAGAATGTAACCTCTAAAGTTACTGGGACTAGTCCCATACAAAAGATTAAGCCCATGTTTAAATATCTATTGTGCCAAGACACAGAAAAGAAAAAGTTATTACAGACCACTTATAGTTTTTATGAATAGGAGTTTAAATGTTGATAAACACTAATTACTGTGGAGGAGTATTACTACAGACCTTCACCATCTTCTGAAAAAAGAAATCAATGGCACTTATTTCATATTACCCCATGAATGCCTAGGAAAAAGGCTGTGGTTTAGATTAAATGGAATCTATTACATTACTTGTTTAATTAGTACAGAACAGGCACTTGAAATATGCATCTATTAAGGGAAGGTAGATATTTTTAGCTATCGTCAGCTAATAAAATGAAACTTTATTTAAAGCAACTTCCAGCCATGCCTTTCACAGTATTATTTTCTAAACTCCAAGACACAGGAGGTGTGGCCACAAAAGCTTCACAGACGTTTTCCTGATGTAGCATTTCTGCATGTTAAGCAGCAGCTTACAAATACTCATTGAGCTCTCTGCTCCCACGCCTGATCTGTACAAAAAACTGAAAGGAAAGATTCAAGACTGGCAGTTGTCCTTTCTAGAGACATTCAATGATGAATTTCTGTCCATTCACTCACAGTATTGACATGAGCTATTAACATCTGTGAACGTTTTTTGAGCTGACAAACGTTGGGTATACAGGAATTCAAACAGAAGTCATCTTGTCTTCCAGAGAAGGTGTATGTGGTAAAGTGCTTGTATGCATTATATATGAAGGGTCATAAGCCATATAAAAACTATCTCTTTGCCCCTTCATCTGCTCAGGAGGCAGAAACTACCTCTTCCAGCCTTTTGTATTTTTAGACTATGATCTCTGTACCTTGCATTTATCTTTCTTCCACAAATAATATAAATGGTGGGATATTTATAACTGATTTAAGTTATAAATTTGCAATGTGTTTGCAGGTGACCGACAGAAAACTAAGAAAAACAAGGTAGTATGTTCTAAAACCTAAGCATAAACACAAAATATACATTCATACTGTTTTTTCAAATACTTCAGGAGCTACTGCTAATCAGTACTTCTGAAAGTCTGATCATTTAATCAGATATTCAACTTTTGAAATGCAGGATCTAAAGTCTGACATCACTTCTAAAGCAAAAAAAGGAATTTTAATGGTTTGCTTTTTCTACGGCTTCCTACTTTGCTTTTCTAAACAGGCTACAATCTTGCTACTACCTAGATTAGAATCTATCTAGGCTAATAACACAATAAAGAGCAAAAAAAGGAAAAATTAGAAAATGTAAAAAATATGCTATGAAAAATGCACACTTTTTTGGCTACCACAGTTGTACATAAAAAGATGTTTAAAGTATTTTCAAATATTGCAGAAGTGTAAGATCACATACACCAATATAAAAATTGGAAGTATTAACCTAATGGTTACATCAGGTCTAACAAAGTAAGGCATTTTCTTTCAGTAAAAAACCAGATAGCTACTTTGCAAGTTTAAGGTATTAATTTGAAAATATATTTTAAGAAGCTTTAAGAATAAGTGTTAACCTCATTAATATAAAAATACAGAAGACTGACCTACAAAACTTACTTTGTGATCAAGCTTTGCAACAAATTAGTATTTTTTCCACATCCTTAACCCAAAGAATCACTCTGAATATAAAGTTTAAATCAAATTATAAACATAGTTACTAAGTATATATTGATTATAAGAAAGCAAGCAGCTGTTGAAAGGAAAAGAGTAAATAAAATGAGCAAGTGGTGGTCGGGAGAAGAAAAAAAAAGTCCATTTAAAAACATGCTCAAAGTTTTATGGTTGCCATATGATCATAAAGGTCATGAATATGATATATATATATATATATATGCTGTCTTAAACATACCTACCACTAAATGTACATTTATTACAACAGAGTCCTCTCGTACCACTGTACTTTTCACAAGACTCCAGTCTCCTTAATATCCCTGGTAAGAAATCTAGGTCAGCTACTTCTAGGAATCTATCTCTGTTCACAAACTAGAGCCTGAGAAGGTGTGGTTACCCCCCACCAAGTGAAAACTATGTGATAGTGCAACTAAGCATATATCTAAAAACCTTAAGTACCATTCTGAATAGCAACAGCCCTGCAGTTGAAAAGTGACTTCAAAAAGGGCTTCAGACTGTGAATGGGACAGCTATTGACATCTGCTCAAAGAGCTTAAGTGCATACATCTGTTGGTAAATTTAAGGAATACAGTTACAAGTAGTCTTAAATACTGTAGTGATGTTAGAGATACAGAATTTTAATAAGGTAGCAGTAGTATGCAACACAAACACTCAGTACTAATATTTAGTATGTGTTTTTAAGACAACTGCGTCTTTTAAAGTAAAACAAAAAAAAAATCACTCTAATATTATCCAGTTTATTAAAAAGCAAGAATTGGTACTAGTAACTGTTTATTGACAGTTTAAATGCTTCTTCGAAACCATACATAATAGTCACAAGCTCAAAATAATATTTTTGTTTACTTTCAAGAAATAACATTTACCGTACTGTAAAATTACCTCGATAATATAAAGGACTATATTCTTGTAGAAACAATACAAGATACATTTAGCTACTCTGTTATAATTCCAGGCTCCATGAACCAACAACAAGTTCTTCAAATACTTGAACTGCAAAAAATGAACAAACATTCAATCAGAACATGCATATGCCAATATTCAACTGATATTAAAATATTTTATTGTAGTATTTGACAGTGTAATGACTTACCTGAGCAATTGAATAGTCTGAAGAATTAGCAGCCTGCAGACCCTCATTCCCACTAATACCAACACCAACATGTGCTGTCTGTATCATACTAACATCATTTGCTCCATCACCAATCGCTAGAGTTACTACCTTAACTTGTTTTTTAACCATTTCTACAACTTCAGATTTTTGAAGTGGTGATACCCTAAGGGGTAACAGAAAGAAAAAGGTTTAATACAGGACTCTCAAATGAATGCACTTTCAAAACATATTTTATATTCTATGAAAAGGTAAACCCAGGCTGACTAACATCCTGGTCTGCAACATGGTCTTGTTATTACCCTTTAGGCTATATGCTAAAAGCACATTCCCAGTGAAATTCAGAGAAACTTTGGATTTGTTGAAGCAAGATGTTAACAGGACTGAAGAGACATAGGCCAAACAGCAACAGGCCCCTAAAACAGAGTAATGAAAGTAACCCCAAAACACCGCCAATACCAGTATTACAACTGTACAATCTGTCAGATAGTGTTGCTATGCTTTTTATATTTCCTCCCTGTTTAAATATGCATTTTATGAATGAACAAGAAGATATGAAAGATAGATGTCAAAGCAAACAGGAATAAACAGAATGGACTGCAACTATGTTAACAGAGTCTACAGAGCTAATTACAGGAAGCAACTTTAAACATTGACTCTTGATCTTCCACTTTTAACTACTGGTAACTTCTCCCTTGTTCTTTTTGTGATTGCTCTAACTATCCATCATTAAGAAAATGCCTGTCCACAGCTGAGGTGACAAATTATTCTAGGGATGACTCTCAAGAGCTCTATTCATGAAGCTGTACCAGTTTTGGCTCCATCCACCATTGTGTGTGTCACGCATGTACCTTCCATTTCATGTTGTAACAGCTCTACTCAGTATTCTGAAATTCAATTTGTTACAGTATTTGAGAAATCATAACTAAAAATAATATAGAGAAATTATGTGCTAGGACTGGTGTGTTTCACAGGGTGGGGAAGGGGAGCGGTGTGACAATCCACTTATGCTTCCTGGTGTTGGAATCAAGGATCAAATTCTGCCCCTCTTTTTTCATGGTACAAACAAAGAAGAAGAAATGCAAAAAGCTCTGTGAGTTGGTCTCCTCTCACTGCTGTTCACTGCTTCCCACAAAGGCAGCAATTCTGGTACCAAAGTGTGACTCCTGCTATAGATGGTCAGCTGGTGAAGAACCACCCTTTCCTCATCTATCTTTCCAGATGAACTCATTCTAGATACCTCATGGAAAAATCAGACATGGATAAGAAGCAGAACTTGCCACGGGATATATACTGACACTGAAAATCATGTAAAAACATGTATTTGTAAGTAATTTCCTGCAAGTCTTCTAAATTCACACTCATGACAATAACCTCTCTGGTACCATAACCTTCTGGAACTTTTCAATTTGGACTGTGAAAGATTCCCTCCTGCAGTGACAAAATTTCGAGGTTTAGAATATAGAGAGATGTTCATAACCTGACTTAGCTCTTCCAGGTCAAGAAATAAAATAAACACACAGAAATATACAAAAAATTAGGAATACAAGTTTTGGAGAACAAATCTGCAAAGAAAAAGCAAAAAAGAACAATTCTAAATAATGTTCCTTCCTGAACATCCTTCTGTCTACTGCTGCTCACCGGAATACCTGAACCAAGACTGCTGTACAGCAATCACAAGCTCAGTAACAAAAAGAAATGTTACCACCAGACACCAAAGATTCAGCTGTATTACAGCATCTGTGAAGTCCTAAAATTCCTCACAAAAGATCCTGCAAGCTGTAGGAAGGTCCCAAAGGTACCATTCTCATAAGTTATATGAACACTGGAAGCCTCATGATACTTGAGAAAATAATATAGTTGTGTTATTAATGAGACTTCTGATGGGAAAGACCTTTCTAGATTAAGGAATTATAGCTCAAAGAGTTCTATCAAACCTGGTAAGTAAATGTAGCAAAAGAAAAAAAATACTGGCTTATTTAGACTGAATGATTTTTAAGATCACAAAACCAGTGCTAATGAGGGCAATAATAAAAAACAAGCCACCTACAAAAAACCCAAAAATCTTTCCAACTCTGTACATTAGTCAAATTATTTTTCAGTACAAGGCATCGTAAAATGTTCCTGTCTGCCCACTGATTTCTGGCATTACAGCCAAGGCTGAACAATTTGCCTGTCTTGACACTGACGAGACTGATATTACAGGTCAAAATGCCAAAATGCATTGCACTCTGGACCAAAGTTCTCAAATATAATTATGAATCAAAAGTTTTCTTTTCCAATTGGTTGTATCCATTTTTCACCACACTTCTTCCTGGTCGCTCCAAGAGAAACAAAAAACAAACAAACAAATAATAGAACAACCCCTCCCCATCCCTTTCCAAATAAAGAAGAGAGATTAAATTCTCCACATGAAACAGCAAGTTTTTACAGTTAAAGACAATATAGCACCAATTATATTCTTTTCATGAAGTACACACAGTAATGGCAATGCTTGGCCATTGCTTTCTCTAGCTATCTGTAAACTCTACCATAGCTGCCCAAATCCACCATCAAGCAGCTACATGGTTGCTGAAGCTAAATGACCATGTCGAGCTACCTTCTGTTCTGCCTGAATAAGAATGCAATTAGAAAAAGCTTTCTTTTTTTAAAAATCAAAACAAAAAACAAAAAAACCCCAACCCAAACCAGAGAGAGAGCACAACAAAATCCAATGGTCATATGACACATCAAAACCAAAAAGGAAACCAAAGTTCTTAGAATTGACAGCTGAGGCTGGTGACTGATTTCATGGTATTAATTGAAAAACTCAGTGCAGCAGAGTGGTGAAAGTTCAGAAAAAAAACAAACTCTGACCTCACACTGCTGACACTACTATACACTATCCATTTCCTTTATTAACAAATCCATCTTAAAAATGTTTAGGAAAAGCTAATAAAGGCAAAAGTAGAAACAGTCTTAGAGAAATTTTGATGAATATGTATTTTAGAAATGCAAATTTCACCAAACTATTAATTTCCTATGAAAGGAAAAGCTTTTACCACTAAAATAAAGGCAATTTAAGATTTCAGCCATTTAAGGTTGATCATGATTATTCTGAAACACAGCTTAAAACTGTAGGAGAAAACCAAGGTTTTCTAGACATGCTTTTTATGTCCTGCAACACATACTTATTCATAGAACATCCGTGAAGAATTAAGTTTTGTCTAAACCAGTAAATTACAGGAACAATCACAATTCTTACTACTTAAAACTTACACAACATTTCTGACACTCAGACTACAGAATAGCTGAAAGAGGACTGCAAACTATTCCTGGTGGAGAAAGTCAACTCACCAAGCACATTAGACAGAACTGTTTCAAAATGTCAAATTTTAAACAGAAATTATTAAAATTAAAACAATTTGAGAGACTATGACCCTGAGTCTAGTCTGCTCAAGTACAATACTCCAACTACCACTGCTAGTAACATCCTTGTAGTTCTTTGGGCTCTCCGCTCCATTTGCCAGAGGACACCTTCTCATGGTTCACCTTTGGGTGATGTTCCATCAGTTGAAAAAAACAACTCCAATCCTACTCTGTGCCAATTAAGTACAATTTCTTAAGCTTTAAGAAAAATAAATCAGAGAAAAAGGCAGGATAAAATTTGTGTGATTTTTCAAAATTAGAAAATGAAAAAGTGAAAAAAATAATACAGCCTTCAAATTGAAGGTAGCTGCTTAATTACTTTATTCAGCAGCCTGTGCAACATATGTGACCAGACTTTTGAGAAAGATGCTTGAGATGAATATAGCCTAGTGGTGAACTTGGGATGAAAGTTTCTGGGTAAGAGCCCTTCAGAAAAATTCTGTAGTCAAAGTATGTCAAAAAGCATTTTTATGATCTTTTTGTTTTATTTGAAGTCTGCTGATGAGTGTTATACCAAGACTTGCTACAGCCAGCTTCTACAGAAGATTCCTAACTTGAGAACTTCTTTTTCATCTTTTTAACTTTCCAGGAACAGTGGCTTATTTCCTTTTCAGATGATGTTATAAAGGTAGTTGGAAGATGAAACTTACTTTCATTGCCTGGTGCATCAAGCTCATGGTGAAACCAATTTAAAAGATACCTTTGTTCATTTTGTTCACTCTTAGCTTTACAGTTTTACTACAGAATAATCTATTTGACATTTTTCTTGCACACATTACTCTGAAGCCAATACAAATTTGGAATTCAGTTTGGCAAAGTCTCTAAGCCAAACATCTGCTTGGAATTAATAACATATACAGATTTTTGAAGTGAAGTCTACTGAATATTTGAATATTTTGAAGTCTACTGAGTATTTCTCAGCTTCATCTGTGTTATGGCTGGTCTTACGAAGAATCCATTGGTAATAAATGCTTCTGAAAAAGTGAATAGAGCCTAGAAACTTCAAAGAGAGTGATGCAATTTGTACTTTTAAAACCAATAAATGCTTAAAACATTTACTGTCTTTATACAGATGGAGAAAAGGCCTACATTTCCATTTAGTCAGCATGACATCTATTTAAGTAATTTATTTTCATTAAAAATTACCTGTTAAAAATTTTATTTTAAATCTCACAAACAAGTAAATGAAGTTTTTGTTACTAAAAATGGAGCATTAACAGAAATACATACTTTGACAGAATTTTGACTTTTCAGATATGTGATATTAAAAAGCACATAATAAAACAGTGAGTGTTACAAGCAAATATTTTAGTTTTCCATTTTTAAACAACCACAGAGAATCTCGGAGCATATACCTAGACATGTATTGAAACCAGCTGACCTAAGCATATTATGGAAATGTAGAAATAACAGAGAGAATGCTACTAGAACAGAAATTTTCATTTTGTGTTTTTTGTTGTTTTGTCACAAAAATGCTGTCACTAAGAGACAGTTATACATACAGAATATCCTTCAATGGTTCTACAGTTCAACAGAAACAGCAATATTGTCTCTTGAAATGTTGTAAAATATATTTCCAAATCAAGGTAAGAGAAGAAAAAGAAACTTTTGAAAGAGCAGCTCTACATGCATCTTCTACTTGTTACTATACTGAGCAAAACTGGAAATCGTAGAACCAGCACAAAGGTCCAACTTTTCTGTCAGAAAGACTACTGTCATTAGAAAACTCTGATGTGGTATAAACTGTGTATCAGTGTAAGAGCTCAGTTTAGAAGACAGTAAGACCTTAGTTTGAAACTCCCAGAGCATTTCACGCTGGAACATGGCTACAAAGCTAAACCATAAAAAGAAATTAACAATAAAAATCACTCAGTGGCATAACAGACTGTTTAACGAAAAGGATGAAGAAACTACAAACCAAGTGTTTACTTGGATACTACAATCATGTTTGGTTTTCCCTGTCCTTTTACAAACCAGAAAAATAGTTCCATTTTGAACACTGATTTTCAGATGAATCTGCTTTATTACAGAATACCAGGTTGAAGGGGTCTTCAAGGATCATCTGGTCCAACTATGGCATGGTTTACATAAGATGGTCCAGCACCCTGTCCAGCTGAAACCATTAGCTTAATGGAAAATAAGTAAACTCTCTACCTGAACTCGAGAACCTTCAATTTATTAATCTCATTAATCAAAAGCAGTCCACTAATGTCTATTTATAACAGCTTTCACATTTGAACACGCCATGTCTCTACCTTCAGGTAGATAAGAGGATGGGCCATAATGAGGTAGTAGGCAGTAAGCTTACATAGTTTATTGAAAGAAGATTTGAATTTGGTAAGAAGTGATGCTGAATTCTGAGAGTTACTTTGTTCTTGTACAAAACTCAGGCTGACCTTTTTAACAGATTCTTTTTCTAAAGCAATTATAATTAGACATAGCATCTTATTTAAATATGGGATTAGACATAATTTGAATACAAAGACAGCCCTAAAACTTTAGTCGTACACTAATTGTGTGTTTGTGACGCTGCTGTACATTTAGAAACATCAAGCCACAGGGACTCTAGAAGAGCTCAAATACCCTATTCCTGTACAGAAACAGCTTTTTCTATGCTACCACAAAGGTCAAAATAGTGAAAGATACTCTGAGAATGTTAACCAGCTATCCTTGCAATAGTTACCTCAGACACTGATGAAAATTACAGCAATTTCCACAGTTCTGGAACATTTGATTGCATTTCTAATACAGATATCCTACCTGCAGTGCCAATGATCTTGTAAAAAAAAAAAAAAAGTCCTGGCTTCTGCTTTTTTGACACATTAATCACTTGGCCTAAACCAAGTTATTTAAACACTGACAGGAGCAGTTCTTCTTTATGTAGCTACGAAGCACCCAACCTCCCTTTTCGTTCAATCATTCTCATATAGAAAAGGTGCTGTACTGTTCAGGAGTTGTGTTTAACAACACTGAATTGCAAGAAGGCCCCAAAACACTTAAGTTCTCACTTATACAGTCCTATATATTCCTCCCTTAAAATAAATCTGCAAGTATTAAAAGAGATGCCAAACTTCTTTCATATCATGTGTACTTAAAGACTGTAGATATTTAATTTTCTTTGNGTGTTTTCATCAGCTTCAAGAAATAAAAATCACCCAGAGTAGTACCTTTAAGATTTTTGTGCACTTCTTATGCAACATAATCCATGGCTTACAGAAAAATCAGAGATATAAAATCATGTCAGTGGAGGAAGCTCTACAAAAGAATCCAGATGTGCTAAGACCTGCAGTTCAGTGTAGTATCAGTTCAAAGTTAAGATTGGTGTTTCAGTCTTGTGGAGACAATCCTTGATGAATAACAAATTCTTTTTCTAGGTATATGCAACCTCAATGACTTTGTTTGACAGGTATACTCTGTAGCAGATTGCTCTACAGAAACACATTGCTTAAATGACTGTATTTCCTAAGTTCAGCTACTAGAATTTGTGGGGTTTTTTTAATATTTCATGGTTGGACAACATGGATGTGTATTTTCTCTCAACCAAAGTAAGTTTCTTAATATTTATATGTTAACAAAGACACTACAGAACAAGAATAACATAAATTTACCTGCAACAAATAACAGCTTTGCATGACAAAGCCAAATCCAAGAAATATTGTCTCACTCCAAATGTCAAAGCATATTTCAGAGATTTACCATCAATGATGAGAGCAAAATCATTTTCCTTCCTTAAAGCATCACCAAGAGTACTGCAATGATGGCTAAGTGTCTCTCTTGTTCCCTGTTGAACAACAACAAAAAAATAATGTGTCCATTACTTTTAATTCCTACTATTCTTAAGTCCATATTTCTTTTTCAGTGTTATCGGGAACACTAGCATTTCATTTTTAGAGGTTATTACCTTTTGATTATGCTATCAAATCGACAGTATAAAATGAAAAAAGTATTTGCAACAGCTGTACAATATTAGAAACCAAACTAAAAATGGTGTATAGAATTGCTGTTGCACTCTGCAAAAGCAAAAAAAGTGTCTAGGTTATGGTGGAACTTTGAATGCTCTCTGAGTGGCAACAACAGTTACATAAATGTTTGCTAAAAGCTTTTATTAAGTTAGTTTTCTATGTACATATGCAAAAGAAAATTCACATATATGTAGATACCAGAAGAAATAATTTCTGTTCACTATTACATGAAATGGTCCTAAATGTTCAGAAAAAGGTAAAAGAAACAGAGATAATTCACAATATAAGTATATGCATAATAACTGATAATTCTAACTATCATACTAAATTAGTATTTTAAGATAAGACCACATCAGCTTCATGTTATATACGGGATCATATTTTGTATTTTTCAGTTGTTAAGGAGAGTCTGAATCACTCCTACACAAGTCACCCCCAAGATAATATAAAACACTTACTCCAACTGTAAAACTGTCATATACAGAATTCCTTTGTGGGTTTACATGCAGCTCTATGCTGAAATCCAATGTCTTAAATTAAAAGCAATACCAGAAGACTCCTTACTTGTTTCTACACCACTTCCACTCAGTATGTATCAGTGAAATTGAATGGTTATTATTAAGTTACAATTAAAAGTATAAAGCTATGTTCTTTATTATTTCTGTCTATGATTAACAGTACTATGAGAGATACATAAATGCTTCCTGAAAGTCTTTCCAGTTCTATGTCTGTCAATATCACCTGGGAGGTGAGAATGGGGATTGGAGTATTTTTCTTTTAATTCCATAAATAAGGTTATTTTTCATACAAAAGAGGATCACACACAAGAGATGCATGTCCAAAGAAGGGCAACAAAGCTGGTGAATGGTCNTCATTGTAAGCTTACAGCTCTAATAGCTGATGTTCATAGGAAAGGATTAAATACCTGACTGAATAAAAGAATGCCCAAACACTCAGGAGTAATAATAATAATAATAATAATAATAATAATAATAANGGGCAACAAAGCTGGTGAATGGTCTAGAGCACAAGTGTTATGACGAGTGGCTGAGTGAACTGGGGTTGTTCAGTCTGGAGAAGAGAAGGCTCAGGGGGCACATTCTCACTCCCTGCAACTATCTGAAAGGTTGTCCAGCAGCCCTCATGGGAGCACAGTTCCTCTGCAAGGTAAAGGACAGAGTCCCAGTACGGGAGGTTGACTTAGGCTGTTTAAGAGGCAAAGTTTCAGCCATATTTCTTAACAGACAATACTCCAACTAAATATTCCAGCCTCTTGCCAGCTGTTGTTGTTAAGCAGAAAGAAAAGAGGAATTGTATCCACCCTTGCAGCTGCACTGACTCAAGCTTCTGCAATCAGAGCAGCCCACCCCTCTCTCCATTTCCTGAGACCTGCTCCACTCCTCCATCAGAATTTTCAAGGCCATTTTTGATGCAGCCAGCACTAGAAATGGAGACTGACATGCAATTCCAATTACACCAGCAAGCAAAAGGTAAGACACAAGGCATACATTACTCAGTGAAATATGCACCATCAACTGAGGCAGAAGACTTTTAATGGAGTGTATTTCTAAACTATCAGCACAGAGCTGGTTTATTACTACTTTTGAACTGCTTCTTGCCCTCAAACTGTCCAATCACTACATTTATGTGCTCCTGAAAATACACAATTTATCTTATTACCACAACAGATTAGCTAATGTCCAGTTTGCACATGCAATTTCAGCTGTGGCACAATACCTGCATCCCCATGTACTCTGAATGGAGTATGCCCATGCAGAGAAAAGGTGTTTCAGCCTAGACCCTTCAGTTTGAAATAGGGAGTACAGCACAGTTATCATATCAGATTTTATCTTTTATTCTTAAAGTGAATTTACACAGATTTACTTTTAAAATATATTGCATAAAATATATTTATTCAACTATTTAATCATCACACTATAAATGGTTAATGTGTAGTGCTTATTTACTGAGTTTTCATTGGATTCCTTTTAGCAGCTAAATAAAACTATCTCACTTTATTTCATTACATATGAACGTGTATACAAAGCAGTCAATCCTTTGCACTTCAAATCTATTAAGTATTGCAGTAGTTCTGAAATCCAGCAGCCTGTGTAAACAACCTAAATATAGAACAGAAGTTCTCATTTGCATTGGCTAACTTTTACTTGGGGATTGGTTGAGGAGTGAAAAAGTCAAAAGTGAATTTAAGGTCTTGAACCAAAAACCCTCCCTGTTTTTTTTCAACAACAACAA